>CAJNDV010034774.1:17338-99456 GCA_905221635.1 Symbiodinium sp. CCMP2456 | reverse complement strand
AGGGCCCGGTAACGACTTTCACCTTTTATAGTACAAGTTGGCATCAGTGGTTTGTAGATACCAGCACATGTTGCCGGAAGATGGGCTGGTATGCAAGCTGAAGCTTTGCTGTTGTTCTCTGAGACGTGAAGCTAACGCCTCATGAAACTAGCGGGAAAGAACCACAATTCTCGTGCCGGGCGCGATGCTAAGGATTGGCGTCACATGGCCCATCAGCGGTAGGGAGTAGCAGATGATGGGTCGCTTGCGCCCGACCTTGCTCCTCGGCTCTGGTGCGGGCTTGAGAAAGTCAAAGCGAGCGGCGTGGAGGGGAGGGACGTGCCACAAACGTGTGCGAGTGGCCAATTTTCAATTCCGTTGCATTTTGTCGCCTCTTCGGGTCGGCAATCCAGAGCCCGAAGCCACAAATTGAGGCAAGCAGCTGCTGCTCTTGTGCTCCAGCCACATGCTGAGATTCTGCCTGCCTCTTCATGTGCAGCAGCCTAACAGCCCTTTTGCTGGAGGCCGGAGGGGTCAGAGCCAACGCTGCAGCGAGCGAGCAAGAGAGCCTCCGTGAAGTCCTCCAGGCTTTCAGCAGATAGTGCGGGATAATCCATGAAGGCTTTCCGAAAGAACTGGGCATAGCCCGCAACGATTCGGAGCAACGGCTACCTAGAAGAGCCCCACTGCAATCACGAGCTTAGGTGTCCATCCAAGCCTCTAAGCAACTGTGTCCCAGTATGTGAGGTGGAATCGCGGGAACGCACAGCTGTCAGCAGGAGTCGATGCAACCTGAACCCTGAACCATCCGGGAAGTCTCCTTTGTCTCAGAGATGGGGATCACAGATATCCCAAGCCACCCAAGGATCTCTGACTGCCAAGTGACAAGCTGGTAGAGGGCTGAGCCAGGTTGCAATACACAACTTCCCGGAGGTCCTGGTGGAGCTATTGTACTTCCAGCCTTTTGCACCTTACCGCTGCGTAAGTACGTATACATGCGTACATGAGCTTGAATTCGCTGCCCGAAGTCAGGGAGTCAAGGCTAAGCGAGAACTGTCGAGACAGGCGTTGATTTGCCGCACCGGCCGATTTCCTACCGCGCGCATTGACACTGTCACAAAACATGTGCCTGGAACCGAAGGCCGCGCAGGCACAACTCAGGCGAAGTTTTTCCTTAATTTCGCGTGTGCGTCTGCACGCGTGTAGAAGCTGTGCTGCGTTTTTGCTCTGTATCTTGCCTTTCCCTGCGTTCGTATCACTCTCGCAACTCGGATCGATTACTCACAACGCTACGGCAACTACTGGCTCCGAACAGGATGACACCACAGGAGCATCTAGGAACATCTAGCCCAAAGGTAAGTTCGTTGAGGGCTTCAATTTTTTGAGTGTCTGACGCTCAGTCAGCTTTGCAACAGCTTCCCGGTTCTTGGGTCTGAGGTTGCTAAGGATATATCACCATCGCCGGGCTCCTCTGTTTCGGCTGCCTGGCCTTGGACACATGGGATGGCAATTTGGTTCGGAGCCCTGAGAAACAGATGCTGTGCCAGAGCTGCAAAACAAATCACTCCTCCACATATGATCTAAATGAGTTCGGACTCTCTTTGGCTCATGTTAACACGGCTGGTAGCAGCATAGACTCATTGCTTGTCACCTCTCAGGCAAAGCTCGTTTTTCGACAGAGCAAGTGGCTGAAGAGCTTCTCATAAAGCATGGGCCCCCCAGGTGCGGGATCCGCCTTGGCGACAGGAGAAGACATTCAGCCCGCCGTTCAATAGAAACCCACGGCATAAAGATAGTTAATTATGTCCATCCAGCATGCGGATAGTCGGGGTGTGGACAAGGTCTTGGGTTGGAGAGCGCACGAGAAAGAGAAGGAGAGAGTGGATTGGCGCGGTCGTGCAGAAGGTGGATGGCGCCACCGCAGAGGTGTACGCGTCTTCTGAGTGGCAATCCTTTCAACATGTAGCCACGTCAGAGAGGTAAGATTCTGACGAGAATGAGAACAACAATGGTGACCATCATGGTATGGATGCTGCCTGAAGTGCGGATCTGGCACGAGACACTCCGAGGTAAAATGTGCGAAGAAGCTGTGCCAAGGCTTCGCATTGCAGCATCGTTCACTCGTGGCAAATCCCAAAGGAGCAAGAGCCTTCCTACGAGCACCGCATGGTGCCCCGATGGTGCAGTAATGACGAAGAGGATGAAGAACGTCCACAAAGCTTTCGGGACACCCCTGTCTCGTTGAGCCCGGGGCCAGGCTTCCGTGCATATGTTATCTGTTCTAACATGCTGTAAAGATAAAGCGATCGCTGACTTTTGCTGCCCGGCTTCTTGCTTCTCGGCTGGCTCCTTGCAGGGAGCTGGAGCCGACACCTTGAGGGCTTTTGCGCAGTCATTGCCCAGCAGGGTCTGACTTTTAACGTTTGCCCCGGACTTGAGGTGCCCGGCTCTTTGTATCGCACATTAAGATGATGTACAGCCATCCGAAAGTCCCTGGTCATTTTGGCAAAAATTGCAGGTGCTGACTCACTCAGGACTACGCTCGCAAAGGCAAGGCTTGCCCGTCAAAGCCATGGGGCTGGTTGCCGAACGGAAGAGTTCTTGGCAGCTGCGGCAGCGGCGGATGGCTTCCGCACCTAGCATTCAGCACACGTCCTTGAACTCCAGCCTCCGAGGCTCCGCACCTGTCGCGATGGCGGGGAACCGCATCGCCTCGGTGTGACGGGAGAGGGTCAGTTTACCATCATACCATATCATAGAAGTACCCCATCATAACATGATTCGAACTTCAATCTCAGCGTCTCCCTTCCCAGTAGCTTCGGTGAGCTCCTGGACGCCGTGTCGCGATGCTCACGCGGCATCTCCCTCAGTCGTAGCGAACTACCCGATGTGCAAAGGATCTCAGCTGCAGCGGCTGACGCCAGCTACAGTATGCTTTGGAGAGGGTCTGAAGATTCGAGCAGAAGCTCACAGCCCACTGCATTGATCAAGCCACGTCTTCTTCGATAGCCGCCCTCGAGCCTCTAAGATGCGGCGCATGATCGGAATCCTTGTTGCAAGCACTTGCAGGGCAGGGCCCATGAAAGGCTATGCCCATGCAGGAAGCTGTGACTGTCCTTGAGATGGATCCACAGGAAGTCACAGCATGCGTTGCAAAGCTCCGTGCACAGACACATGCGCTGCTATCCGAAGCATCTCCATTTGCATTAACACTGAGGTATACCCTGATGACGCATCAAATCAGTACAAGTCCTGGTCGGAACATGAAGATCTTGAAAGCACCGTCGCCTCATCGCACAGTATTGTGCACAGGACAAAACTTCCGACGGAAAACCCGCACTAAGCAGGTCACTTGATGCAAATCCTTTTTGCGAGATACAGCAGCGGAAGAACCACCAGCTGCTGAACAAGTCATCGCTAAGGGCACCCTACCCCATCAGCAACGCCGATGACGCAATTCCGGCAACAGCTGCCGCAGCTCAAGAACAGCAACTACAACAGCAACTACAACAGCAACAGCAACAGCAACAGCAACAGCAACAGCACCAGCGGCAGCAGCTCTAGCCAATATCGGAGCCGCCCAGCCCGAAACGGCAAACACCACAAGGAAGTTCCATGCGACGGCAGCACCTCTAACGCAATGACATGCTCCTGGAAATGTAATGTAAACTTGCCCGACATTTCAGCGTCAAACATGTCCGAAACATCCCTGGAGACGTACAAATAGCAATCGTACAGCTACTTGTGGGTGCAAGAGGAGGTACTGCGTGGCCGCTTTTGTTTCCCGCCATCCCATATCCAGCCTGCGGCTTACTGATTGGAGCTTCCCAGATACTCCCAGCCAGACGCAACTTCTGCCAGCACGTGGCATCGTCGGCAGAGGCATCTGGCTGAAGTACTTCCGCCCAAGGAATCCAGGCCCCCACAGGGGCCAGTTGAGAGCAGCCCATAGCGGAAGGGCTACTGCTACTACTATTAGTACTGTTACTGATACGGCTACTGCTACCACGGCTGCTACTACTACTACTACTACTACTGCTGCCGCTACGACGACTACGACTTCGACAACGACAACGACTACGACTGCGACTACTACTACTACTACTACTACTACTACTACGAACTACTATGGGTCACGCTTCTTACTACTACTCCTAAACCGAGGACGACAACGGCTGCTGCTGCTACTGCGACTGCTACGGCTACGGCTACGGCTACGACGACGACGACGACTACTACTACTACTACTACCACTACTACTACTACTACTACTACTACTACTACTACTACTACTACTGACTGCTACTCACCGGCTACTCCCGAACGAAAGACGACGTCAAAGGCGTTTGCGATGGTACAATACAGATACATGATACATACATTACATTTCCACTTCGCGGCTGTCAAATAAGGAGCATGCAGCTTACTTAGGGCATCCAAATTTGGGAGGCATCGTGCACGCTCACAGTGCAAAAAAAGTCCGTGGTGCGGAAATCTGCCATGAGAGGTGAATCGAACAAGGGTTCACCAGATGCAACCAGCAAACACTTCCAGGGCTACGCCTGGCGGTACTTCGATTGATGGTGTTGTCATGTTGCTGTTGCTTCTGCTCGCTCAGGGGCAAGAGGCCTCAGGGCACAGACACTCCAACAGCAGCTTAGTTGGATACTTCTAGATATCCCCAAACCAAAAGAGACCTGAAGCCGGAAACGAAGCTGAAGGTCAGTGCAGAAGAAGGCACGGCCCGTGGGAGGTAGAAAGGCGCGCAGTTTGCGCACTTGACGATCGTGAAGTATCCGGGTTTGTGTGCCTCCATCGTAGGTCGTAGGCAGATTCACAGTTGGGCAATGTTGCCCCAAGTTTTACCAGATTGACGCTGTTCTGCTACATCTTTCCCTTCTGCGGAATATGAACCTTGCGAAGGACACGGATGACATACGGGAAACTTACGTAGATGGTAATTGTGAGACTCCGACCTCACGAACCGTCTGGATGATGGCAACATGAGCAGTACAATGTGACAGCTTGCCGAGACCGAGTGATCGTACTGCTTAGCTGGGCCTTTCCATCACTGCGGATGAAGAAACGTCGACAACCTAATTCCCTGTGCGCCTTCAAGCCCAAGCTTTGAAGTGTTGAACAAACTCCGGTTCTCCAAGCTGGCGCCTCTCTGCATCCTCAAGGTCCTGCTCATCATCAATGAGGAGGGGCTCGTCATCGATCAGGAGAGGATCCAGCAAGCCCTGCCTCATGTGCAGTGTGCCGGATTGGCCCGCGGCGAGATGCTCCGAAATCCCCGACAGAAGACATCCCACTACGATGTCAACTCCCGAGGCCGAACCCAGGGACCATGTTGTGTAGTAGCAGTAAGTCGTGGTACTCTCGGGTGTGGTGAGGACGAAGCTACCCAAAGTCCCCAGACAACAGCCACTTTTGTCCGAAATCTCAGCCACGTCGTGCCTGCCAGTCCGGAAGCAGCACAGTAGCCGACCAAGGAAAGCCTTCACGATTCATGACAGTGTGTGCTGGCACATTACCTTCATTATATTGCATTCGCTCCGGCTGGATGATCCGACCGGATTACGGGCCTATCTCGCAAGACTTCCAGGCCAATATCTGCCAAAAAGGTGCAAGGAGGGCGCAAAGCGCGACCACGGCAATCAGCAGCAGCACCACGGCCTAGCAAGCTCCAAGAATCGGCGGCATTGTCGAATTTTTTGCTCAGGCCAACTGAAACTTCTTACCATTTGTCAGCGCCAGTGGCGCGCTTGCCACAGATGTTTCAGGGATCTGACATCGCATCATCCAGTGAAAGCGTTCGACGACGGGTTATCCCAGAACTAAGCTGAAGCTGGAATCTTGAGGAGAGAGCATCTTACTGGGTCTTGGGCAACATGGGACGGTTTTGCGCTCTTATGGGGTCCGGCCCGTAATTCGTGAAACCTTGGTTTTGTGGCAGCATAGGTAAATGCCCGCTGACACAGGAATCACAGTAGCTCTTGCTTGCTGTAGTATAGGCGCTCACTGTCATACCAGTAGCCTCCTAGATCTACAAACCTGCCCGTGCCCCAAAAAGATGGGCGGCCTCAAGCAGGACATGATTGACGATCCGCACAGCAGGGCCTGAAGCAGGTACGATCGACTAGCGGGGTTTCGTGTATCATCTTGATGGGCGGACAGGATGGCGCCCGCGGAAAGCTTTGAGGGATTACCAACAGGGTGAGGCAAAACAACATTTGTGGACATGTCAACCAATCGCCATGAACAAGTTCATGCCCAGCTCACGTCTTCACACCGCGACTGTCTGGCCTCTGCTCTTATGGATGTTGGAAGAAACGGCTTTAACAGCCAAGAAACGACATACACTGAACGAGCAGCGTCAAGGGATGAGCGACCCAAACTGACGACAAAATTGTGACCACAGGGCGGGTTACATGCATGTCCATCTTGAAGTGGAGGCACGAGAGACATCAGAATCAGTGCGAGACTACCGCTTAAATTTATTGAACGATGCTTGAATTAGGCATCTCCGGCCTATGCAGCACATACGTGGATGAGACGGAGGGGGGCTGGTATACTGTGTAACGTATAGCTGCATAGTATAGGTGATATATTCGCAAAGTGTCAAGGTTGAAGTCAATTATGTCTACCCGTCTGCGGTTTCTGATATATTCACGACCCAACCACCCCAGCAACAAGAAGTCTGAGGCCGCATGTTGATGCTGCACCTTCATCAGCCGTGGCAGCCTTGGTGGCGTAGCAGTCGAAAAGAAACATGCCAGTCAAACTTGGCTAATGATGACAAGATCGGATGGGCCAAAGGAAAACGACGGGCATCTGCTGTACAAGTCTAAAGTTGGGGGCCTTAAGCTTGGATCTTTCCATCCTGGTGGCAAAACGCTTGGACGGCTAGGAGCCTCAGTTCGGCCCGGGCCCCCAACGAGAACCACGTCTTGCGCCACAGCGCATGCAGCCGAAGCGAGCACCAGGCACAACGACGGAGCCATGGCGGTTCAAGATAATTTCACATCCATCCAAGCAGTTTAAGCTGTGTCTACGGCGACGTGAGCATCTGTCCCTCTCTATGCGATCCTTGTTGGGACCCCTGCCTGCCTGAATAGCCTGCATTGGTTGTAGCAGGATATGTAAAGCATGGTCCCAAAGTCGAGCTAGCAACTCGCAGAGGTGCTGCTGCTGGGCTACGTGTACAGGTACACGGCCACATGTTGCAGGCATGAGAAAAAATGCGGAGTCTAAATTGCCCTTCCCCTGTGGCGAGAATGTCTCGGCCCTGCCCGGTGCAGGAAGCACAGCGGCATACTGGCATATTGTACTGCACAATAAGATATGTGGTATATTCGATTGGTCATTACAGTAATATATTCGTCGTATATGAACCACCCCCCAAATGCCCAGCATCAACGAGCTCGGCCTTAAGAGTACCTTCCGCGATGTAGGGCACCTGACGCTCCAGGAGAAAGTGGCAAACTGCGCATGCTATGGTTGCTGTAAGAGATGAGGGTTTACGCTCTCACAACTCGGACTTGCCAGGCGAGGATGCATAGGTGACTGTCGGCGTGACACGGTGATGAGATACCCCTGCTCAATGATCGAGGGTGTAGGGATTAGGCTGACTACAACGGTTGTTGCAGGGGCTACTGTAAGCGTTGGCGTAGGTTCGTATAAAGACGGCCAGAATTGCATGGCAACGACAGCGTCTAATGTCCCATGCATCCAGCACCCCCGTGCAAACACACCCCTGGACTTAGCAACAGCCCCGCAGTACGCACTACGAGCAGCAGGTGAAACAGAAGCGAGGCTCACACCCTTCACACTTGGACTCTCCCCCGGAGCAAAGCACTGAAAGGTCGGTCCTGAGAGCAGTAGGCGATGACTTTCGGTCGACCTCGAATGTGTCGTGAACTGGACATTACGCCATGTGTCACGATGTTTCCATCCTCAGGGATGGAATATGTCACCGTGCCCTTGGGTCGCTCGAATCCATTGGCTTACACCGGTACAGTTTCCAATTCCTCCTTTTACCTAGCTTCAGAGAGGGGTTCATGCGCGGCCGGGCAGCCCTCTATCGCACCGCCATTTTCTCTCCCCCTACCCGACGGCACTTGCCCAAGCGCCCGGCTGATGAAGGCCTTCACTTCGGTTTCATCCGGCATCAGCTCCCCTAGGATGGCCTCGAACCCGGAAGCCAGCACTTTGTGGGAGCGGCACATCCAGAAAGCTCTCGGAGAAACCCAACCCAACCTTTTTCTCGTCGACAGTACTCAGTAGCCCCAGAAGCCCTATCATCAGCATCTCAGTCGCCCCGCCTGCAGTAGAGCGCTCTTCCCGGAACCCACGCCCCCGACGATGGCCACCAGCTCACCCCCTGCAGACTGCTTCGTTTAGCTGGTTTTGTGACACAACCGACACTGGCAGGTTGAAATCAGTCTCTTCTCCGTGTCAGAGGACATTCAACAGACACTGAATTAGGACGGCCACGAGAAATCTCCAGATTCAGAGATCGTATTGCCGGGGCCACGGAAGGGTCTGAACCTCAGCCACGCGCTGCTACAGCAATCCTGAATTTCCCAGCTGCGCAAGGATGACGAAGCCGCACGGCTTTAGGGTCCCCATCGGTGGCAAACGACATGCAGGCAAAATCGCAGCATACAGCAAGTGCCACGAATCCCATCTTTGCTACTGCAAAGAACGTCGGGCAACCGTGCAGCGGTCTGCCGTATGAAGATTGTGCATGATCCACGCTGTCCGGATGCTACAGAAAAATCGCCAGCCTTTGGCATGCCAGAGCATCCACTCAGCCACACATTCACGTGCGCACATAACTCACTTCGTCTCATCCGAAAACCCTACATACAGTAAGCGCGCCGAACCCCCTGACCGGGCTCGGTGCTCCAGCTGAAGGTGCCCTGAACTTTCAGCGACTCGTCTCGGCCTGGCAGTTTGCAAGTCGGGTGGTCAGGGCATGGCTGAGGGCTGCCAAGCAGCATCGTAATGCTCTGCCTCGAAGCTTGTTGTCATGACGACTCTCCGACCATCGGGGGTTGAAAGCCCCTTGTTCCGAACGCTAGATTTGGGAACACTGTGCAGCATCCTAGAGCAGAGTATGAAGACGCTACAATCGCGACTGTGTGGCACTCAACCATCGGGACCCTAAAGCAAGAGTCCCTAATTTACGATGAAAGATTTCGTAGAACTACCAATCCAAATCAGGCCAGGGAGACGGATGAGGGACCATGACCAAACAAACTCAACAGAACCCTACACACCCAAAACTGAGGCCTCCGGTAGGAGACCAGTGGTGCAGCCAGGCTGGCAACTGACCGTTCTGACAAACTGGAGGCCTGGGCAAAGTGCTGTTTCCGTGCACCAAACCGATGATCCAAAACGGATTTGTTATCATCGTTACAATTATCGTAGTAGCAGTGGTGGTGGTGGTGGTGGTGGTGGTGGTGGTAGTAGTAGTAGTTGTCGTCGTAGTAGTAGTAGTAGTAGTAGTAGTAGTAGTAGTAGCAGCAGGAGGAGTAGTAGTTCGTGTAGTAGTGGGGGCCTGTCTGGCTTGGCTTCGGTCCAGAGTTGGCGAGCCGAAAGAGCCGCATGTGGATACCAACCCTGTGCCTCGCTCTGCGGCTGACTCGGGTTTGCGTTTGCGCTCATTGCGTATCGAGTCGGACAGATGTCGCCAGAGGGCAGTTTTGCTTCGTCGAAGTGTTGTCCGACCAGATGTTGCAAAAGCTGTGCAGCTGAATGCTGTATGTTGCCAGTCTCCTCCATGTACGGCCCGGCATGGGCGAGCTGGCCTTTGTGAATAAGGACCGTGTCCTGCGCCCTTCCTCTTCTGGGGTCTCTGCGTGTGCTCTCCCGTTGTTGTGATGAGGTGGGTGCCCGAAAGGGTGGCCGCCTAGCCGCTGTTTGTAAGTATGTGGCTTGCTCGTGGAGCGGGCAGCCGCGTCTGTCGGCACAGGCAACATCATACACACATGTCATATTGTTGCCGCTTCTCATGGATTCACTGTGTGGGTGTATAGTTCTGCCACTCCTGTGGATCGTGGAGGTTTCCAACGGGCCTGAGGCAGGGGAGAGCAGGACGGTGCCCAAATCCAGAAATCAGGGGCAAGTGAGCCGACCCGGCTTCTTGGGATTAGGTTGATTGCGTTGAGCTTC
Organism: Symbiodinium sp. CCMP2456; assembly: GCA_905221635.1. Classification (NCBI taxonomy): domain Eukaryota; class Dinophyceae; order Suessiales; family Symbiodiniaceae; genus Symbiodinium; species Symbiodinium sp. CCMP2456. The sequence continues at coordinate 89,295 of CAJNDV010034774.1, read as the reverse complement.
GTCGGGGTAATAAAAATAACACTACTTGGTCAGTACACATACGAAGTTTCGGGAACCCCGCGATCTGTAAGTATACTGAGTCATACTGCTGAAGAGGCTGTGCACCTCACCCAAGAGATCCTGCAAATCCGCATCGGTCAAGAGAAAATGTACCGCGAAGACCGGCTCCATCAACATAAGAAGAACGGCTCAATACTTCTACATGTAATGACAGCAATGTGCTGCAAGACTACGAGCAACAATAAGAATAAGAACACCAATTGAGCATACTGTACTAAGAAGACATGCGTAATAGTTATTATTATCACTGCCAGGAATCCAGAAGGGTGAACTCAAGTTTTCGTGTGCTGCTTTGCTTGACATTGACGGGACATTTCTACCTTGTTCATGCCTTTTCAAGGCTTGAAACACTCAATGGTAAGCATCTTTACGTGAAGGGCTTGCCATGTTATATCCTAAAGCAGATAACCAAAATTAGGATTTCTGCCACAAAGCGGCAAAACAAGCAACGAGCACACGTTTCGGAAATCAAGGACCGTCGTGTCTGGACGTTTAGTAGTTTGGACTCGTGGACGACCATTCTCCAGCCGAGTTTGGCCTGCCTGCCACATAAGGCCACATGATTTCACCTTCATTCCGGCGAAGGATTTATATCTTCATGGGCGACATGTCCACACAATCCATTGTCCGGCTTTGCTACATCGATTTCTTCTCGGACGATGTGGATGGTGATTCGGATATTTCTGTTGCCGGCATTGGTCTGCGACGTGGATTGTCAGGCGGATTTTGATGTGGCGTGTTTCCAACATCAGTTTATGTGTCGCGCGGGTGTTTGTGTTGGTTTTGCACGGATTTCAGAGAGCTGGTGATCCTCACGAAATCAGCAAGATCCAAAACAACAATCCATTCAGCAATGCATTGTGGTTGGTAGGTTGTTGTTGCGATGCTTCTATCGCAGAGTGTCTTCATGATGTTCGAACAAACCCAAGTCTTCTTCGCGATCGTCATTGTCAGCAGCATGTAGTTCTTTTGGTCAGGCTCCTATGAATAGCTAGGTTAGGATTGGTCTGGCATAGCGCCGCTGGATTGGCTCCATTCACCACCATTGTATTTCTCATGCATTGCACTTTGGAGCAGCAAACTCTTGAGATCGTGTCTTCTGAAGAACCAACATGCATAGTCCACATGCTGCGTTGCAATCATGAATTCAACTTCCCGGGCCACCCACGCTTCTGGCAGCTTGAGAAAAGCCTGGATACGGCTGACGCTCGGCCTCGCTGAAATCGTGTGTCTGTGTGTGTGTGTGTGTGCGAACATTCCCGTCAATGCTGGGTGACAGGGCAGCTGAAGAGATTTCAGATTGAATTGCACGGTTTGTTGATGCATCACGTGGAACTGGAAGCCAAAGCGAACAAGCAACGGCAGTAAATCTGACAGGTTACTCCTTTCTATCCGACAGGGGCATCATCAGCCAGGGTGCGCGATTCCTGCACAACGAGCCAGGCCTCAACGCGCTCTCTGTCGCTGGCTTCGCTCAAAGGCTGCGCAGGCTTGAGAAAGCAGATTCAACGGTGCCAGGTGCCGCGTGCACCTTACGCAAACACCGTCTCAGCGTCGAGCTGGTGGCAAGGATCTCGCAAGATCCGCGAAGACAGGCCCTTGGTCGGAATGGGCGGAAAGCATCAGGAGAAGTCGATACCCACGTCTGGATCCCAAGGCTTTGCAGTTATCCACATTTTACAGAGTTTTGCAGGAGAAGCAAACATGCAAAAGAACACAACCTCAGAGGCAAATTCCTTTCGACCTTTGGATGCTGGGAAAGGTCGCATCTAGTGCTTGCACTTTCTGAGGTCCATTTATCATTTTAAGGCCCCGGCAAAATTTGCAAGCTGGTGAAAATAGTCGCGACCTCTCGTCGAAGCGAGTCATCGGGACACGACTTCTAGGTCTAATTAGGCAAGGGACATCGTGGGCACCGTAGATGGCCGCATAACCCACCAGGCCGGCCCTCGGTGGCGCGTCTTTTCGTCTTAAGCATTCTCAGAGAGCTACAAGCGACAGCCTCACAGCCTCACTGCGCACAGCGACTTCGTCTCGTCAGGCCGAGGCCAAATGAGGAGTCGCGGAAATGCCACGAGCAGCGCCGTGATGCCCTGGCCGCGCCAAGAAGGGCATCGGTGAGAGAGTTCCCAATTGCCGGTTAAAATTCATGGCCCCACCTGAAGAGGGAGGGGGCAACTCCACAGAAAGGCATATGTGACCATATGTGTCTGTGTCCGTGTCTGTGCGTGTATGTGCGCCAATAGGCATTGGTGGCTGCTCTCCACCTGGACTGACTCTCTTCCCACTTGCCCAGGCCCTCTGACTCTGAGCCGGTCACGCATGTATAGTGCCAGTAGGACCTGGCGACAGGCTCAAGCACGGACGGCTCTGGGCCCTCTGGCACTGCGGCCAGTCTTCCATCGTGCTTTTGGCTTATGCAAGGTGAAATGAAATCAGAAGAGGGGAAATAGGACCCCGAACAGATGTTGGAGTCCAGTCCTAGGCACCCCACCTCAGTCCCTCTACCTCCTTGTTCCTGAGGGCAGCGAGCTTCTGCTCCATGGCCACCTGCCAGGGGTCGGGAGCCCCGCGTCAGTGCCAGACGTCCGTGACACTGGATGGGGCAAGGGAATTCGAGAGAGAGAGAGAGTGGGAGAAAGAGGCCTTAGGCCGCCCTGAGGCTGTAAACAAAGAGGAGCTGCACCGCTTCGACTGCCGCTGCCCGCCTCCCAGCCGTAGCACTTCACTACCCGCACCTCGGCACCATGCTCAGATCCAAGCCTTCCCCGTCTCACAAAAACACTTCGGAAGTCTTGGATTTCCGGCAAAAAGCTTATGGCAGCAATCTGCAGCCAGCCTGAGCTGGACAAGGATGGGTCTGGGGAGCCGGCACCAAACAGCACCTCCCGTAGTGTCACCACGCGTCGGTCTGTACCTTTTATAGCTATTGTGCAAAACTGCGCCGGCAAGTCCGACCGGCCACGACGTGCAGTGCTGAGGCCATGACGTTCCTGCAACATCAACATCACCTCCCCAATTCCACCACCCAAGACCACAGCATAACTCACCTCAGCTAGGCAGAATGCTATATCAAGACAGCACGTACAGATACGTACAGCCTTCCGAGGCTAAAGCCATCAAAGCATGCCCCTATGCTTTCTGGCTTCTGAAACAAGGGGGTCCATCCCTAAAGATTTTTTCTCGCAGACCACTCTCACCTGACTTGCGACAGCACTTAGGTAGGGACGCAAGGGATCGCAATCCCGAAGGCACATATGGTCGCAAGGCCTGGACAAGCTTCCGGTGTCGATCAGGAGATCCCCGAAAACTCGTTGCTGAGGCCATGACGCAGCTGAGAGGCCATGAGGAAGAACAGAACGAAGACCGACCTGAGGACGTCGGGAGAGGCTCTCGTGTCTCGAATTAGTATGCCATGCTTCGACTGTCAATGTTGTAGTTTCGCAGGCCGTCGAAACACGAATCATGGCTGCAAGGACATAGCTTAGGCTCCACACATGGCCGCCGTTCCAGCGAGGCAAAGCCTGCAGAAGAAAGAGCTTGCGCTTTGAGGCTTCGGATCTCCTCCGACTTCTCCCTTCCCAGATGCCAAGCAAGGCTTTTCAGCACAGCTGGCACTGGGGCTCAAGCGAGTCGAAGGAACCGATCAAAGCCGTCAGGATATCGTGGTTGAGGAGCCTAGCTCGCGCAAGAACGTGCCAGCACGATGTGCCCAGCTGGTTATAGAAAGGTCTGTCCTGCACTCCTAGCAGGATGCAGTACAAGAAGATGGAGACATAGTAGACGCGTGGAGAGAAGGATGCATCACGCAACTGTCTGATGTGACATCCACAGACAGTGTCAGTAGACACAACGACAACAGCCAATGCAGGTCAACCTGTACCGAGCATGGTCCAGTGGCTGTAGATACGCTGACAAGCAAACAAACCGCATGGTTCACTGAAATATCCATAAAGAGCAGCTTAAAAGCATAAAAAATGAGCGCATAACGAAGGACCATCGACTGCAGTTGCATGCTACTGTTCTCAAGCTTTTTACCCCTGGCTGCACTATGCCGCACTCTTCAGGTGCGTCTCGCAGGTCCTGGACGTCCGCCATCAAAAACAAGCGTTACTATTGCCCGCCCATGCTGTCCAGGAGTGGAGATAGCGTGGTTTCGCGAAACTGAAGTCCGCCCCTGGATGCGAGAATCTGGAGGCCGCACGTCTGCAAATCTGCTTTGGCACCAGTGCCTGCCCAAAACCCACTGCATAAACCCAGCCATCGAGATGCAGGTATGCCAAGAAGTACGGCTATTGAGCTTTCTATCGGTCAAGACTCTTGCTAGTCACTTTTGGTGATGATGAGGTCATCTGCAGAGTATTACCCCAATCTATGCTAGTGCGGTTAGTATGAAGATATCTTTTGCTTGAGCGGATGTTCTTAGAGTCGAGCATGGAAGAAAGTAATTTGGAGGTGCATTCTGTTTTTTGACATGTTCTTAGAATTTGAGCTCTTGCTTTGCTGCTCTTTTATCAGCCGCTATCATCTGTCCAGTTTCGCCAAGTGGCAATGTGACGCGGTTCTTGCGCTTGGCAAAATATGCTCGTAGTACAATGTCATGTTTCGATTCCGGTCAATATAGGGTGTTGTGCCACCGTATCTTGAACCAACAATGTATACAGTTACGTGCAATCTGGTTGTCCTGCTTGGGGGCATGATTGTGTTTTGTCGTGTAATCCAGTCATGCAAGCAGTGCTTGTCCGCTGAAGTTCAGTGTGGTATAGTAAGACAAGGTTCACTCTGGTGTTTGTGTCGCTGAGTGCAAACGAACAAAGCTTGTGGTATAATAGTTGCACATTTCTCGGACATCGTAGGAACACTACTGCTTTCTGACATGCCGTCATACGTGCCTGTCAGTATGCATCTCTTTCGATGCATGTTGAACATACGGCCTCAGTTCACTAGCGCAGTGGCTTCCCACAGAACTGGCTTGGATCTGGTGTGGTCCTCAGGTTCGGTTAGAAGGTGCCTGACCCTGACATACATGCTGTGCAGCTTGTCCTTATGCGTACATGAGAGTATATGGCTATCTGCATATTACACCGATAACATGCCTTCCTTCGGTGACGATTGCTCCGTGCCCACCGTCCTGGGCAAGACAGAACCAGGAGATTCACGATGCACCGCTCAACTCACATTCTTACACTCCTTGTGCCGTTTACGTCCGGGGTGCTTTCGTCTCGACAGAATTGTTTACGCTCTCCGACAACTTGCCCCAGGTCCAAGGCTGTAGGTCAGCACCCATTGCCAGGCTATTCTGACCAAAAGCGTTGTTCGCTAAAAGGGTGGCTTCTTGGTGGGGCTCGAGAGCTCTGGCATTCCCTGGCTTCTCGAAGCTACGAGTCGTCAGTTTGCGAGGTGTTCAATCCCGTACGTGCCTAAGCTTCAACGTGGTTAGCGTGCAACGGGCCCGTAGAACTTCCGGATGGGACAGCCGGTGCGACTAGTGCTGTGCAAGAGTGACTTGATGCGAGCAACATATCATTCAGACGCCCCCTCGACTCTACTGGGTCCGTGGCGAAGGAAGGCGCTGCGCCTTGCGGAAAAGCGCCACCTCGGTGCATACGAAGGAGGCAAAAGCCACATGTTGCTGCGCCTGGCTACTGCGAAAACCCGAAGTAACCGCCCTGGACCCTTATCGCTAAGCTCGCTTGCCTGCCTGATCTGAACAGCGTGAGAGCGGGTTGGTGGTGGGCTCCGAGTTGCCGGCAGCCAGACCTCCACACATGCGTTGATCCTCGGTTCAGCAAGACTATCGTAGAGGCCTACCCTACAAGGACTTCCAGAGAGCACACTGGTGGGAGGCTCCGACGAATCACCCTGTCACTGCAACCCAGCATTGCAGAACGGCACAGACATACACATTATTCACCTGACCGCCACCCGCTGCACTAGAGCAGTCTTGCAGACTACAGCTCCTTCCTGACTGAAGCGGCTGAGAGCAAAGCCAGCTGCGTTGTTATAGAGTTGGTGATCTGCAGAAAGGATCAGTGGCCACTTCGAACACCGGACCGCGTCATCTCTGGAGCATGTTACAGACATCGCGCAGGTTGCCGTGACCCCCTGCACTTCTGCCACGAAGCTGGATCTCAGGTGCACGCCGAGAGAATGATGATCTGACTGATCGGATAGATCGTGAAAGCGAAGATTGCAATCTGATCAGGTGTGTCATTGCAGGATGTGGCGTCGGGAAAACATCTTACGAAGCCTACTGAATCGTGTCTTGGATTTAATTTCGTCTCAGCAGAAGCCATCACAGATGAAAAGCGTAAGCCGGTGGGAGGGCAGTGACCCTTCATTGTCATGTCGAAGGTCGAACTGAGTTCCCTGCAAGGAGCTGGTTCGTGAGGTTTCTTTCCTGCATGGCTTGCGCAGGCAGGGTGGACTTCAAGTCACCTGTTCTCCACCACAACCGCATATATGAAAGTTACGCATACATAGATGGAGAGTTAGACAAACAAAAAGATAGTTCGATTGATGGTTAAGTATAAAGATAGGTAGACAGGTGGACGGATAAGTGTGAATGCGTGCCAGTGAGTGTGTGTGTGCATGCGGGCGTGCTTGCTTTTGCCTCCCGCCTGGCTAGGACGAACCTACGATGCGTGTGTTGGTTGTTGTATTCGCCGTTAGATCCTGCCAAATACAACAATTTCTGAATGTACATGTGACATTTGCAATAAGTATTTCCAGACTACCTCGCGTGCATTGCCTCAGCTCAATACCTACATCGCTGTATGCAGCCCGGAACTTCACTAGCACAAGGCCGGTCAACGTCTGCGCGGCACTCCAGGAACCTACTTGCGTGATCGCACCTGAACAGGAACCTCCTTCACAAATTGCCGTAATGATTGTTTGCCTACAGTCATTCAATCTCATAGAGCAAACGGCTCAAGCTTTTCCACGTTTCATGTACGCCAATGGCGCACCACCGAAGGTTGAGTCACAGGCACCATGGCCTCGTGAGGGTGCGCCAACACCCAGGCCTCGCCGGCAAAAGGGAATATATGTGCGGGCTCATGCTGGCTGCCAACCCAAAATGCAGCAGTCAATCAGGCACACACACACACAAACACCCGAGGGTGTACGTTCGACACCTCTGGCATGGATAATGTATCATGTTTTTGAGTCCCTACGGCAGGCTCTGTCGACATAGCCTTACTTCCAGCCAGGAAGTCCACAAGCTGTGCCTTTCGTATCACCGAACAAACGAAAAATCTCAAGTATCTCCACTGTCGGACATTGTGCAACTGTGGGCTTCTTCTGATCGGTCCAAGCTGTCGATTTCCTCTCAGAGCTCGAGCACCAGGCCGGTGGAAAACAAACCGGTCCAGATCCGAATGAAACAAAAATTGAAACCTGAGACATTCACTCAAAAACATTCAAAAACTACCCCTCGAGAATTTGAAAATCAGACTGCTCCACATTGTCGGGCTTGCGAGCCAGTCGGGTTGTCTAGCCCGCAAAGATTAAGATAGCTTCCTCTTCCAAGTCAATCTTCCGATCGAAATGCGAATTATCTGGCGGAGCTGCAAAAAGCCGTCCAGTCTTGTGCTCGCAGCAGCAGCAGCAGCAACAGCAGCCTCCGACGCACCGTTCAAGCTCAGAGCTCCCTAAACACGTCAGTCACACTTTTGGCTCCCATTCGCGCCAGCTTTGATAGAAAGCAAAGGGCACTTTTCGGTGGATTCTGTGATACTGCCGTGACCTGTCAGTTTCTGAGCCTCACACTACACCGCATGCATGCAACACTGGCGGGACTTGCAGGACTTCAAAGCAGGCCACAGACTTTACGGCGTGCAGAGATGCATGCATCCAGTCCAAATAAGTTTCTCCATCCCACGCAAAAATTGCAAGGCTGACCTTGACGAGCATAGAGCTTGCAACGAGCAAAGAACACACTTTAAATTTTTGCGGCGCTATAGTCACTTGTCCCCGTTCCTCACGGATACCTGAGGCTGGATCCTGCGGAAACTTATACTTTCCGGCTACAATCAATGATTCCCTCTGGACCAGAACATCAAAGGCAAGACAACCGACAGCAACCATTTTTCGATTGTTCAGTAGTTACCCCAGTGGGGTGTGCTGTCGCTGGATTCCTGCCATGCCAGCGCAACACGATGGCCTTGATGCCCGAACCCTGCTGTCACGATCCCTGTTGCAAAGATTACGAGGAGGCAGCTTGGCCGAGAAAATCTATGTTTCTCCGCAGTTTGCCTTTTGCAGGGCTGCGCTTCCGTACAGGTACTAAAGCTGCGCAATGCGAAATTCCGCTGCCCAACTGTCCTTTCTTCATGCTGTGGCCGCGGATCCTGAGACTGAGTCATTCATAGTGTGCTCAGTCCGAGGTCTTGGTGACTCCGAGTTGCTGCTTCAGGATGCTTTTGCCTCAAGGCTCTTTGCCAAACCCGCAAGCCCTCACGAGCCCTCGCCTGGAGCTTGAAGAAGTGCATCAAGGACTTGGCACGGCAGAGTGAGCTACGATCTTTCTGCATCTATCTTGCTCAGAAGGCTTAGGCCTTCAGCTTGACAAGTTATGGCTGGGTGTATGGGGGCAGCTCTGCCGGAAAAGCTCTGCAGCTTGCTAGCACCCTAACACACTGTGGAGCTGTACTTACACCCTCTGCTCGCACGGCAACGATGACCCTGGACCAAAACCGACGTTGTGATAGAGGGGGTCTTCCAGGCATTCAATTCGACTTGAAACGAACGAATCACAGAATGCTCCGTCCATGTTGAAGGTAATGTGCAGAACAAAGGCCGTCACCAACAGCTCACATCCGTTTTTCGACATTTAATCAGCAGGCGTCAAGACTGGCACGCGGCCCAACAGGCTGGATTTGAGATCCACACGAAGCGCACCAAGTACACGGAGTAGAGCTGACCAATCCTGGTGACCGTAGCCGTCCCCAGTTGCTATCGTTCAAGACGGGAGTGATGTTTGGGCATGTTTGCAGCGGGGGTTGACGCGACGGACAGGGCACGATGGCCAAGGCGGGGAATTGAGAGCTCCGAAATCGAAAATCCCGAAGTCACTGGCATGTCTGTCATCCATAGACCTGAGAGGGGCGTCTGCTGACCGGTGTGACAATGGTCTACATTAGGCGGACGCCGTGATGCGCTTCAATCCTTCGAATGACGATCCCACACGATCAACTGCTGCCTCGGTGACTTGGCTGGACGAAAATCTGCCTCAACACCCTACTGTACCAAGTCCAAGCCCATGCCCCTCTTCGGGCCCCTGCAGAACCGCCCAGCTGTAGGCAAGACCGCCTGTAATCCTGGCAAGAGAGGGATCGAGGTGGTGTGCACATCTACGCACTGCAGTAGAACCTCAGGCGAGCTGCAGAGAGAGAGAGAGAGGGCGAGAGAGAGAGAGAGCGAGCGAGAGCGAGAGAGAGCGAGAGAGAGCGAGGGAGAGGGACAGGGACACGGAGAGAGAGAGAGAGAGCGCATGAGAGAGCACACGCACAAAAAGTGACAAGTACCAGGACATCGGACAGAGAGAGACTATGCCTCAAAACAGGCATCGCTACACTCGTTGCGATTCGGGTGCTTGCAAGTTCAAGCTGCGTCACAACTATAACCAAACATGTCGGGTGGGCAGTTTGTTCTTTGGCACCATGCGCATAAGGACGCTTGCCTTGCTGTGGTAACCGTGTGCACAACATGCCAGAAGCAGCATGTTACACCTGTCTGGCGAATCAGGCCCTGCTTGGTCTGACCACTTATTTATGCAGCATGCATGCTGTTGTTTCTCTTCTCCACAACCGTTTCGACACAATTTTTACAAACTTTGGCTGCCACCCGTGGGCAACCTTCGCTTCACCCTGTGTTCGGCGCCGTGGTGGTGTCAGTGTCGGTTGGCATTACCAGTCCACCTCTTGCGCCTGCCGATCTGTGCAGACAGCATATTGCGACCGGATAGCAGCATCCCGTGTGAGTCCAAAGCAGGCATCACAAATATCAGCCGAACACGTCACGAGGCAATGTTCGGAGACCTCTCCGAAGCTTCACAATGCATCCGAGCTGCCACGCTTGCCTTCTCCTCTCCCTTGGCCTGACGAAACCGTGGGACTCTGCAAGTCGCGACTGCTTCCCACAGGAAGGTTCAGTTCAATGGCTAGCATGACATGACCTTGCTGGATGAAGCGTCTACAGTCTACAGTTACAGCTTGGGGCTTGTGGGCGTGATATACGAACTCAGGACCACCCCGTATACTGCGTAGCTTCCACAGGTATTCAAACAAAAACCTCGAAGTCTTCCCGCCTCCAGCTCCTCAGCCCAGAGTTTCTCAAACTCGTCAGCGCTTGCCTGCCTGCAGTTCGACGACTATGCCATGCAGCTGGTGTGGTCCACGCTTATGCTATGTCATCCCGCCCACCACATCTCTTGAGCAGCGATTTATGGAAGGCGGCCAAGATGCAAATCTTTTCGCTTCAACTGCAGCCGAAGACAGTCTCAAAAGTAAGGAATTGTTACCCCTCGGTTTACCGCGAAGCCTGTTACAGGATAGCAGTCAGGTCCTCACGGCACGAGCTGAGGCTCAGACGACAAGTCGTTGTGAAAGCCAAGCCTCACCCGACGGCACAATATTTTGTTGCGAGAGTCGTTTTTGGAGGGTTGTCTGCTCTGGGCGAGATGCTTGTCGCGGCTTTCCTCTCGAACCAAATTACCATTGTAAAGAAGTGCTTTAAAGTCATGGATCCCAACAACATGTCCAAAAAACTACCAAAAATAAATTCCACGATAAGCCAAAAGCGCTAGAGTGAAGGAGTTTCCAAAGGAATATGATTGAATCGTGGTAGCTGCAGGGTCCTCGCCTGCCCTGCCTGCCCTGCCCTGTCTGAAGCGCACCACCACCACCACCACCACCACCACAACCACCTGCCCTGCCCTCTCTGGACCGCCCATTTACCACCTGCGGACTACGTACGAGCAAGACACCCTGTGAGCCTAAACCCCAATATCTCCAATTCATGCCGAGGTCGCTGGGGAAGCTGTTCGGCTTTGATCTTCGTCAGCGCCGAGTTCCTAAGCTTTGCAAATGGATTTGTATCTCGTTCTTGAGGCATGTGGCCCTATATCAACTCAAGTTGCGCACTCGCCCTGCCGATACAAGCTGCGCCAGAAGCTTGGGCAGTGTAGTTGCTGCCATGAAGTCTATGACTCCCATCCAACAACCGATACACCTGTAACTTCTGAGCAGGCATCCAGCAATCCAACGACTGCGCGAGTCCAAAGCCACAGGCTTCTGCAGAATCGTCACCACAAACATGACTCTTGGCTCACCATTGCTAAGCTGCTAGGGCCTAGGTTTCAATGCCCAATCGGATAGCTTCCAAGTGTCAACGAGTGCCCCCAGCGTGCACACCAAGGCGTGGCCTCACTGCAGGCTGCGGGCAACATCACACCACGATATTGACATTGTAAGAGAACATAAATTCATCCACAACGAGAAAACACGATTCGACATCGAATCAAGAGCTTTGATGTGGCGAGTCAGTCGGAGAGATGGAAAAGAGTGCAGGGCTTTCTTTTGTTGATACACTGATGAAAGCAAGCACATTGGACCGCACGTGGTGGACATACGAAAATCCCATTGGAACTGTCATCCCCCGTTGTTCTATGGTGGACGAGGTGCGTTGACGAAAAGATCAAATTCAAGAAGCAAGACGGTGCGAAGCCACGTTCACTGGGAGACCAGCCCAGGAGACTGCCAGCCAGCTGAGAAATCCTCGTAATGCATGTGCCGTGTGGAATCGCCTCGAAGGCACACCGCTCAGGATTACTCTGCCACACCTGCCTACTTGCCCTGCATACCGGGTTACCGGGTCCTTGTTTCCAGACTCGGGTTTCCGCATCCATGTCTTCCGCCTACAGCAGCCGCACGCAAAAACAAGACGTGCCAAAGAGGATTCGTTGAACCGAACGACACATCGCAGCAGCATGCGCTTTGCTGTTGGAGTGAGTGGGGCGCTCATGTGTGCTCTTGCCAAGTACCATCTCATCCACACCTGCTACGTGCCATGGTCCTGCTTTTTGCCCCACGAGTCTCTGGATGTGGTAAACCAACAAAAGTGCCAAAAGCAAGGCTGCCCACCTTGCCACTTGACAGCTTTGTGTCCATGGAAGGAGTGCCTTACGCTCTGGCAACTTGAGCTTGTGCTTGCAGGGCGTACTGGCTCAATGGGGTCACCGTCAAGACAAGGAGTCACGCAAAGCAGCGCCTGCGCGTAGCTTTGCTGCTGACAGTGCTGGGGTGGCAGCTTCTGGTCATGCTGCGAATGATGAGGCTCACCTCAGATTCATGGGACATCCTTTCAGCAGGCTCCTGCCCAGCTGCACTTGCGAGCCACCTAGTGACGCATGCAACCAGCGACTCTCGATGCTCTTCAACCGTGTGAGTGCGGGACGGAACTGCCCCACCCTCCGCAGCAGAACAGAAGCTAGAGCCTTTCCTCTGCATGCTAATACTTCGACAGCATGTTAGCCAACACGCCCCGGCTTTGTTCGCCAGTGCTCCGAAAGTCACTACGAATCACAAGTTCTCGGTCGCTTTGTTTGCCAAGTTGCTGAGACCAGGTATATAACGGCGTAAACGCCCAGCACGACCCACCTTTCCGGCACAAACGTCAACCCGGCAATGAGCTCTCGATAGCTCTCGCAGGCCTTCCCTTACTATGCCTTGGCGATACTCTGTGAAAGGCCCACCCACCTTCCATCAAACACAAAAAAGCTGCTGGAGGGAGGCAGAGGCTCACCCGATAAGCCCCGCAGAGTTAGCATGCGTGCCCATTTGCCCAACTTTGCCAACTCACGAAATTAATAAACTTGACGGCCCCTGGCAATGCCTTGTGCATGAATGTACTCCCTCGGTCGCACAGCTTGGATCCTGGCTCTGATCGTACCATTATAACTTCCTGCGCCTGGGCACCCGCTGAACAAAGGCTTCTTGATGGCTGCGAAAGAAAAGAGAGGCAAAAGCTCTTCCAACCAGCGGATGGAGCTTGGTCCTGGCAGAGTCTCCTAATCCTGTCCGCCGAAAATCGACCGCTGCTTCTCGCAGGATTTTCCGGAGCCATTCCAAAGCCGCGAGGACTGCAGCACGATTCCTGCCCTATCTGCCTATCTCTGTGCAAACAGCTCTGGGGATGCTGCTTGCATGGCAAGAGACTTGCGGGACGAAGGCTCTTCCTGCAAGGTCTGCCTGAGACTGGGTTCGCATCGCATCCAGGGAATTAGGGTTTTTTCAGCTGCTGGCACAGCCGTGTGGCGAAGCACCACTTGATTTGCCAAGGGCCCTGCATCGGCTGCATGGCCGCCTGAGCGTATCCACAAAATGGAAAAAGATAAGGCATGGTAACCTTAGGAACGGTTGATAGCAGTTTGTAACAGTTGTAGCCAGAATTTTCACTGTTGTAATTCCGCGGATTAGCAATGTGGCCACAGCAAAAAGGAAGGGCAGAAGAAGAAGCAGCCGTAGAGCAATCGTAAATCAAACAATTAGCACGGGCATCAAACTGCAACTAGAAACAATCACGGAACAGGGCATAGCAGTGCAAAGATGCCAAAGCGAAGACATGCCCAACAGAACATAATCCATAGTAAGGACAGCGACAACGACATCAGCAGCAATACTCACACCCACCTCCACGACGACCGACCACACCGATGACGACGACAGCACACGCGACGGCAAGCAACGACAACATCATTTCCATCAAAATCAGCAACAACCTCAACACCAGAACGACAACTACAAAAGGTACTAAAACCTTGCTAAGCTGCGACGACAGCGACTACTACCGGCTACTAGCGCAACCATTATTGTCTTCACCGTCGTGGTCCTCTCCACCTGCGATTATCCAGCAAGAGCAGTAGCAGCAGCAGCAGCAGCAGCAGCAGCAGCAGCAGCAGCAGCAGCAGGAGTAGGAGTAGTAGGAGAAGCGTGGGAGTAGGAGTGGGAGGAGTAGTAGCAACAGTAGTCACCGTAGTAGTGGCAGTGGCAATGGCATTAGCACCAGAAGCAGCAGGAGGAGGAGGAGACGGGACGGGAAAGTAATCAATTGAGGCGGAAGAGAAAAATTGAGGATGGCTGGAGGCTGTCTGGATAAGAAGCACGACAATGAGCAGATGAAGAGAGAGTGAATGGGGTTCCTTGCAGGAGGTCAAGGAGCAGAAAGCAGACGATGCATACAGCAGGAAGGACAATCAATCATCACCAATGGAGCCGAAAATATAGAGGCTGAACCTACTGCATAAATGCCATCCAAAGGGAATGCAGGCACGGAGCCTGGAGGAAGTCCAGCTTTCCCGACGATACCTGCACGGGACTCATTCGCGATTAAAGTCTCTGAGTCCAACAAACCTACACAAGCCCCGGATAGCCCTGGCCAGAGCCTCATTCTGCACGACGGTCGTGGCCGCCTTGCTGTTCAACGCGACGGACCTTGGCATCATTGTTCACTGGGAGCTCGGTGCAGCGTAATTAGCTCGGTGAAATTCCCAGGGTCAGGAAGCGAGGCCCTGACGTTTGCAGCAGCCTGACCTCGAGCAGCTCAGCCTGCAAGGAGCACACGTGCTTTAGCTTACGATGCTGCCTCTGCCGGGCAGCGTGCCCGCTTGTGGCTTTGGGCCCGGTGTGCAATGCTGATGCGCCCAGCTTCGGCGTGCTCAGTTCTGTGGTCCGTCGAACATGCTTGTCTGTGAACTGGTGCTGGTCGCGGCCGGAGCTGCCTACAGCCAAGTTGCTGACCATAGGCCATAGGCTCAAGTCAAGCGTGCAAGGGCCCGCACTCGGGCCTCTTCCTCAAGCGGTTCGGGCACTTCCGATGTGCACTCCGAGCCACCTGATAAGGAGGCGCGTATGCGTTGTGAGTTTCTTTGGTGAAAGGAAAAACAAATCTCGAGTAGGCCTGGGTCTGACTTGCAGTATGTCCTGGACTTGCCAGTGTATGATGGCAACGCGTCTGAGGAACCAGCACTGCACACCAATCGCCTGATTGCGTAGAGCAGGCAACATCGGCAAAATGCACAGTCAGGTCCCTGGCCAAAACGGCCAACGCAGACCTGCTGAGGCATGAAACCATGCCCCCCCACTCTTAGGGCCCTGCCAGGCATGAAGCGCACAGCAATGGAAGTACTAGTCGGAACGCGAGAGGCCCAGCAGCCATCAGCGAGCCGTCAAGGTGGTCCTGCGACGTGAGCTTGCTTGCTGCAGCGACTAATGCACTTCTGCGAACATTGCCTGCATGCAGATGGCTTCGCTCGGTAGCCCCATGTTACTGTTTCAATGGGAATCACAATCTCAAAGCGTCGCTGCAATCGCGGCAGTGTCTGACGCTGCATGCCAGGCTTATATCTTCCGGTTGCTCTTCCGCCACAATTCGAGCCTTTTCGCAGCACCTCCCACAGGCGGATCTCCGACCAAGCTTTCGATCTGCCTCGGTTCTGATGGATTGATTTTCGTGCTCGCACGATGCAGGCAAGGCTTCACAATTTAATTGATTTTTTGATTGAGGGCCCTTTTGCCATCTGCCTGGGCTTGCATAAACTCCAAATTTTGAGGAGCACATTGGCCCCGTTTATCTTTTCATGTAGGCTTGACAGTGTAGAGTTGGAGGGTCAAGTGGCAACCAGGAGCCGCCTGGCATCGACAAAGCCGACTCCAATCTGGCTCAACTGCTGCGATTCTGGGGCACGCGCCTAGTATAGAAAGGCAGCAACTATATGGAAAAAGCAAAGACTAAGAGGCAGGATGAGGGGTTTCACGTCTGCCTTTCCTGTGAGCCGAAGAAGGGAGTGCAAGCGCGGCTGAAGGCCATGCTGAAGGCTGCATGAGCTGTAGGAGAAGTACTTGAATCATTGAACTCCCAACAATGCAGGAAGATTTTTAGAACTGTTGCACCATCAGACATGAGAAAGCCGGCCACTGAACTGGCTGAAAATATTCCTGAGTTTGTGCAGGCCACACAACGCAGTCCGCCGTGAGTCATAAAGCCTTGTAGACAGAGTCCAGGTTTCACAGACTTTTCGCTCGTCGCAGCCCGTGTCGGGGTGAGAAACCAGAGTCTGGATGCTAATCCAACCTCGACTCTACGGACACGAGCCGGCCTTCCGTGCACCGGGTGGGTGAATTGAAGCTCCCGAATGTTGAGAAGGATATCATCAAACGACATGTCTCAGGACTTCGATGTTTAACAGTTGCAGTCCATCCAATGCACGTGCTGAAGGATGATGCTCCTGCATCGGGCTTGTCCCTGATTCATAACACGTGTCGGAACGATTGCATCTGCCTCAACATGCCTCAACACACTTGTCTCGGCCTGCTTGCCCACGCGTTATGTTCGAGGGATGCCGCTGTAATTGCACCAGTGCAGCCTTTCCAGGACATGCTTAGCATGCGTGAACAGCTGCAGGAGTTGAGTAGCCTGCGAGGCCAACCTTCGAGTCAGCCTCATGTCGCGCATAAGTATAAGTCCGAATAAGAATCCGCGGTGCTGGGGGCATGCTGATATCCCTCCACTGCCGTGGGTTCAACGACATCAGCCAAACGGTTGGAACATGAAAGCAACTCTGTCAATGGGCGATGCTCTGTCCCACCCTAGCGCCAATGTCGCACGTCCCTGACTTCAGGGCTCGTCCGAAAAGCAAAAACAATTATCTCCAACAGTGGGGTCGCAAAAACAGGCATCATGGTTGCCCAAGCAGCAGTGCATGTACAAATGCGTGCACACTGGCCACACGTTGAGCACGCTGCTGGCCCGTCGGCCCGTTGAAAGTTGGAAAGAGCCAGGGTAATTCTCAGTTGGCTGTTTGGTTAAGATACCAACCGATAACGGGCTGGCGAAGCACTAAAACTTCGGGCAGATCCAGTTCCAACGCATGCATGTGCAGGGTGCAAATTATAGCTCTGGCTGTGATAAAATTGGACAAGGGTGACAAGAGACGATGCTGGAGTCTAGGAACGAAGCAAGAATGGCGTCACGTGCCAGAGGCAAAGCTCGGAAGACACCAGGGCCAATGATAGCTTCGTCATCAAGGCCCCTCATGTGCTAGGCTAAGCCTTCAAACCGAACCCTAAGCCAGCCAGCTACCAGAACCTACCTTTTCTTGGCAGGGTCGCAGCATAAACCGTCATATAGAATAGGAGGGGACCCTACAGAAAAGGTGGTTTTGGTAGGGTAGGTTAAGGCACGCCTAAGATGAGCGGGGGGTACGTGCAGTCAGCGGTCCGTCACGCTCACGCCGGCCTTGTGGAAGGCCCACCTTTCTCGATCACGTAAAGTGCAACTAAATTCGGGACACTGATCAGTAATGCCTGACCGTATCAGGGATCATGCAGGATTTCGCAGTGGTCAAGTCTGGTTGTCCGGGCACTTGCCGGCATCGCTTCTGAAAGCTACTGGGCCATGCGGTCCCTTTACATCCCATCTTGACAGTCGATACAAAAGCTCGGAACCGGGTGCGCCTGCATTTTGCTCGAAGTGAGGAGAGGATTCCTCATGTCACGGGGCCGTGAAGAAACGCACCTGGCTCAACCTAACCAGGCAACCTGACTCCTGCACACCTGCAAGTTACCCGGCTGTTCAACGAATGATTTTTTCGATCCCCTCCCTTCGCATCCGTTCGGGTGCATGCCCGAACTCCTGAAGAAATCAGCCAAGCCCAGACCCCGCAGCAATCAAACCCAACCCACGTCCATCGCACTGCCACTTCATAGGGCCGTGGCGATTGCGAGGCACGTCGTGCATTCGCATTGCCTGGGGCGAAGCATGAACAAATACAGAGAAGACGGCGGCTGAGTATGCCTGAATTGTTAGAACAGGGATGCTTCAGCAGTACTGGATGACTATACTGGAATCTTCGTATTGTTCACGGCCGTTGGCACTGCACTCCTCAGCTTCTTTTTCAGGGCCTGGCCCTGCCAAGCCATCGTTCGCTTCCACAGCCTCGGAGTGCAGGGATGCTTGTGGTGTCTGTCAAACAATACTACTACGAAGAATAACAATAAAAACATTCTCATACTAATAGACAGACTAAGAGTACTAGCGCTAGCAGGACAACAATAAGTATGATAATGCATTGGATTATAATGCTAACGATGTCAATGCGATAAATATTCGTCACCCACTTAATACGTTGATGATCATAGTCGTGGTCGTAGTAGCAGTAGTCATAATGATAGTGACAATAGATGCGAGACAACTTAATGTGGATCAAGTTATCTGCTCAAGAGGGTCAGATTGGGGGTTGGGGATCAGATTGGGTCCCACACAAGGTCCGGCGGGTCAGGGGTCAGATTGGGGTCACCGCACGGGACAGGCTTCGATTGAGGGAAGGTTCGACCCCAGTCGCAATCCCAATTGCAATGACACTGTCATCAGGTGACAGGTTTGGGGAGTGTTGTCAGGGTTCAGGGGTGCAGTGTTCATGGGCTTGAGGCTCGCAGGCTGGATGCAAAAAAAGGGTTTGCTGTTTCAAGGTGCTAGGGATTTTTTAGATCAGGGTGTAAGGGCTTTGGGATGTGGTAGGATCTAGGGGTCAGGGCTTGACTATGCTAGGGTCCTGGGTTCCCGAAGCTTTGAGACCAAGATGCCACTGAGAGCCACGATCCTAACCCCTAATCAACCCTAACACCCTCAAGAGCCTCCGCTGGGAACCAAATGAGGGCTTAGAGCAAACCTCAACCTCAGACCGTTGCCTAAACCGGGGGCGAAGTCTTCATTTCGACTTGTGTGCCCAACTCGCTGCACCAGGCCAATGGGTTTGGTGGCCGCGACCTGTGTTTATCAGTTCGCCAGGAAAGTTCCTGTTGCAGGAAGATCAAATGAAGGTTGGTCGGGTCCTCCTGCACTGGCCCTTGGGAAGGGGAGGCGTGGCCATCGCTTTAGCCGCCTCCGGTCGCTGGATGTGGTGCTTCCGCAGGTGCATCTCTGCTCCCTCGCCTTGCAAGTTACCAATGCAGAGATCACCGAGACGCCGCCAAATGCTGTGGATGCGCTGCCAGGCTAGTGCTTGCACATCTGGACTGCCTGTCACTGTGTGGATGGCTCGCTTCACGGCGAGGTCGGATCGGAACAGATCCTGTAGGCAGATAGTGGACCATGGGCAGCCGCGAATGATGTGCAGGAGCAGCGGGCAGCATGTCCATCGCATCCTGCTGCTCGAGACCTTCTTGAAAGCCCTGCCACACACGCTGGTGCGCAGCCGTGCTGACGACCGCCTGCCCGTAAAGGTAGTGCCGGTGCACAAAATTGAGAGCGGCCACCAAACAGCCGTCCGACCCATCTGGAGGGATGGTGTCTGGCACGCGCCCTTCAAGCGCATGGGGCCACAAATGCTCGAGCAGATGCGTGCCCAGCACGGCCGTGCCCAGCCAATACAACGCCTTGCACATGCACGGACTCCTTACACGCGCAAGGACACCTCAGCATGCATGTGAACTTAAGCTAGTAAACACAGACTCAGAGCACACGTCGCAAACGGCGACACAGAAGCACACTGGAAATGAAGCACAAGGTCGTTGCGAGCGAAAAGTTTGCCAATCTCTTCTATCTCGTTGATGATGTCTTGTTGCGGCGCCGTGCAGCAACAGTCTGGTGGTCCAACGCCGGTGATCCTTGGGCCGACTCGACGCAGCGCTGCGGTGAAGAGGCTCTCGATGATGGGCACGGTCACATCGTCCAGAAAGCCTTGGTGCGCAGCTGCCGCGGAGCCAAGGCGCAGCAAAGCCGAAAAAGCATCGCTGCACTAGGCCGATAGGCTTCGTGGCTGCGACCTGAGCCCACCGAGTCCCCAGGAAAAGCTCTTGTTGTAGAAAGATCAGGTGGATGTTGGTGGGGTCGATGTTGAGCCCAGGCTCGTCCTGTACGGGTCCTTTCGGATGTGGGGGCGTCGCCTTGGCCTCAGCTCCATCTCGGCGGTCATGCATTGTACCAAAGGAGAATCCGCCGCCGTGGGCAGCTGTTAAGAACATCTGGATGTCGATGTGCTTGCTGACATCTGTAGTCCCTCCTGTCGCAAACGCCGGGTAGAAGCAGCCGCTGGCTTCGTCGGAGTATACAGCAAGGTAGCCGTCATTGGCACGTAGTTTGTTCCGGGCTGCCGCACTGGTGCTGCCTTGCTGCAGATGAAATTCATCCGCAACTGTGCCCAGAGCCAAGGCTGAGTTTGCTCGCAAAGCTCGCTTTGCTGCCTCGACCACAGGTGCGAGGGCGGGCGATTTGCCTTCTGCAACATTAGCTGTGCCCACCAGCCAGTGCCGGCTTTTCGTTTTGTAGCGACGAGTCAACTGCACGAAGGCTTCCTTGTTGAGCAAAGAGTGGAAGAAGGATTGAAACAAATCCAACCACACTGTCGCGGGAATAGCCTCGCGGTTGCAGCGGCGGTCGCTTCCATAAGCACGAAGAGTGGACACAGACCCGTGTCGCCAACATAAAGCACAAGCACAAAAGGAACTGCCAACAATGAGAATAAAGCGAAGACACGCGCAGAAAGAGCCAAGGCCTGTCGGAATTAACACTGTCGGCACCCTGAGACAAAAAGCATGGGGTCGCATGACGGATTCAAGAAAACACAAACAAAACACAGAACATCTGGCCTCGAGGTCTGTCTGAATCGCTTCGCAGAATGCAGTAATGCCGTCGCGGTTCCAGTGCGTGTCGTCCGAGGGGAAAGCATCCCCTAGCAACATGAATCTCTGGACATCTGAGGTCTTCCTCATCCGAAGACGACCAAAAAATCATGTAAAACGCCTATGCACCCGATCTGACCCGCCACCGGCCCCACACAACGCAATCTGACCCTCGAAACGCCGGGCCGACCACCAAACCCCCAACCTGACCCCTCTGACAGCCATTTTGGCCAACAGCCCTGGTCCAACTGAGCAACCCAGAACAGACTCCACCTGACGTGATGCCTTGGATATCCTCTGGAAGCAAATCAGTACGAAACACGATGCTGCCTTAGGAGACATGCAGCTACCATCTGGATCAGCTCCCACTGGCGGAAGCTCAGCTTTACGTTCAAAGGAATGCACTGAATGCTGTGTTGACAACACATTCAATCTTCGGGACTCCCAGTTGGTTCTGCTTGTCCTCGTCCACCTTCCCAAGAAAAGTTTAAACTGTCAAGCCCACAACCCTCAAAACCGTAACAACGCCCAGGCTCAGAACCCACCAACCAAAAAAACAGACCGAAATGGGCATCGTGGCCGTGAGCAATTTGCTTATTCTTGGGCCAAATTCGGTTGTGCTAGGAATGACTTCTATCTCTCATTCATGGAAAGACTACGACTCCACGTTGGGCGACGGCGTTGTGCCTGAACCACCGCCAAGCCTTTGCGGCACCTGCTTTGCATACTCAAGTCTTTTTGCCAAGCTACTTGGCGGGATTCTCCTCGCTTCCTGAATCAAGGGTCGCCAGAAGCACCCCGCACCTGGGGAAAAGGTCATGACACGGTTGAGCCTTTTACAAAGGCCAGTGACGTTGTCGTGCGTGCAGAAGAGGCGCCTCTCTTGATGGACCTGCGCCACCTTCGACAAGACCTCCCTTGCTGCAGAAGCCACCTGCACTTCCGACCCGCCGGACTCTAAGTCCATGGCTTCAACCAGCACCACAAGGACCTATCCGGCGCAGCTTCCAAAGCCCCGAGCAACATGGAAGACACCCAATTGTGAGAATCCAAGCAGCCTAGAGGCTCGTTGCATATATCATATATGTAGATGTCAGAAACAAAGCATTGGGCATCATTGGGCGACACTTGATCCTGAATGCTTGGAAAGCCTATATACAAGTCGGAATACGTACAAGTGGTGTTCCCTAGACGGCAAAGGCTCCCAACTGGCGATAAATCCCTGAAGCCAGCGAGCCGCTGGAAACTACTGACTGCAGAATCCTGCATCGAAGAACTGGCTTTACCGAGACTTGAAAAACCTCTAAGTGAGCCTTCAAAGGGAGCTTCTGGAAGTTGTCTCCCACGGACTCGAAGACCATGCAGCCCTTTGGGCCTGTAGCACAGGCAGCAAAATCGTGCGATCGTGCAGGGAGAATAGCGGAGAATCATGGACCTGTAGAATTTCGTAGTCTCGTGCGAACTCCCCCCTGCATGTGTCGGACAAGTGCTTCACTTGCCGACCTCATCAAAACCACTTGGCATAGCTGTCTTCAGTCAAGTGTGACTGTTACTCAATCCTTTTGAAAAACACAAGTACGGCAAACTACGGTTGAGAAAATTCAAACGACTTGTAGGCATTATCGGGTACAGGAAGGCTGTCAATCTGTGGGGAACCTCGAACGAGATGACATAGCGGATCTGTGCTACACTGCCAAGGCTGCAGCAAGGTAGACGACTCTAAAGCCTGAAACCCTGAACAGATACAGTAGCTGTTTAACAATCTGAAAAAGTGGTCAATAGTCAGGTGCCTGCGATGACTGAGAACTCCTCCGTCGTTTTCTCGCCGCCGATGAAGCTAGCGGAGCTGAAGAGGCCCCCGGACAACATGGCGCAAAGCCTGTCGCAAAATCCGAAAATCGCCCACCTAGAGGACCTAGAGTCCAGAGGTTGTCCGGTGTGCTCAACGCCCAACTCCCTTATCGCGACAACTTGACAGGCACAGCATCCTGCAAACGGGCGAAGGAGACATATCCTGCGAGCCCTGATGCGTAACACTGTTTGGTTCCAGCTGCCAAAGAAAACCAAACCGTCTGACATACTATCAAGCCCACAGATCAGTCTTTTCGTTCAACGGTTGTCCTTACTCCACGTGCTTCTGGGCCTGTACTCGCGGGCGATGACACCAGCACTCGTCGGCTGAAGCAAGCCCAGGGGCTTCCGCTGCTCCATCACCTATCCCAAGGCACGGAGAGCCCAGGCCCACCACGGAGTCTTCACAGAAGATCATGGTCATTCTTTGTGGAGTGGGGCGTGAAATGATGCGCAAAGTGCCCCAAGATGTGCAAAAAGTGATGGCAGGTGCCCAAGCATAGCATGCAATTTGGACATCCGACGGAGCAATACGAACTGGAATGAGCATGCGGCCTGGTTCCCAAGAGTGGAATTAAAGATCTGAGTAGCTTGCCGGGTTTCTCCATGCTTCGCGTAGTCTGGCGGTTGTGCCTGCAATGCTCGGGAGCGCCAGTGCTTGGAGCCTTTCCATGAACCTCCAAACGATTTTGCGTTGTTCAGGCTGGCCCAACCATCGCGCCGTTTATGCATGCACAGGGTGCCAACAGATTGCAATGGCCGTGGCGCCTTTCAGAAGATAGACTAGTGACTAGATAGAAGCCATGTGCAAACTCAGCACATCTTCTGCCATTGGTCTGGGGAGTCTTGACAAAAGACACAAGGCCGATGCCGACAGCTAGGCGAAAGCCCGAGTGACTACGACGCGACGATAACTGCACTTGCCAGATCACCAAAGTGCGACAGCCGGGGTAATACGTATTTATTTCATATCCACTGAGAGAGAGTGTTCATACCAAGCTTTCGCTTCACTCAGAGGCGCAGGTCGCCTGAGGCAGCCCGAAAGAACTCCACAGAGCCCTCGAAAATGACGTAAAGCGCGCCCTCTGCCACCTGGCCCTGGCAGGTACAAGATGGCATCCACCAAGTTGCTGTTACTGCCTCTTGCAACGTAATGCTTGAAATTGGTGCTGTGCTGCTACTGCTAGACCGAAGCAAGCACATTTGGTACGTCTCTGGCCTCAGGACAACTGCTGAACCTCTACAACGGCCGCAAAACACTCCAAGCACAAATACGAACGACGACTGGCAGCGGCAACAAGAAGGACGACAGCAGTACTAAAGCGTGAACTCTGAGAAGAAAGATGAAACGGTCCTGCTCGCTTCTCGGACAAACGTATCGCGGCTCTACTGCGACCGTCTTGAGGTGAGAACGAACGATATTTTGGGAAGTAGATCAGCAAACTGGCAAACGGGACTCCATGTTGTCACTGCCTCGTGCAAGAAGATGTGACCGGGAAGATACTTCTTCTTGGCGAACATATGCGTCGCATGCGACCTGGGCATCTGTCTTTTCATCTCGCTCTTCGCATGACATTTGCGCATTATCCGGCTTCTCTACAACGTGCAGATGGAAACTAACCCAGGGTGTCAGAAGATGTAGATGGATCCCTCGTCCCGCATCCCTTAGAAGTCTCCGAGATATTCCATTACAAGTCACGCGAGGAAACCCTGCGAATGGGCTCTGGACTTGCCAGTGATCGGCACGAAGCTCTTCGCATGCTCCCGGATGCCCACGAGGTGATCCTGCAAGAACCTGCAGGCAATGGCAGTCTTGCAGCGCACCCAAACCGGGCAGTCGCTGAACGGCGCCCACTGATCTGAACGAGTTCTAAGGTTATTCCAAAAAACGCCGACCGTGAACCATAAAGCTACCACACCATGTTGTGCACATCTGCAGGTCCAGGAGCCTGTCTTTCTCCACCCAGTCTCTGCTCATGGGCTCTTTGATGAGCCGCATGAAGTCGGCCTTCCTGCGTGGGGAATCTGAAACAAGAATCGCAAACTCGGGTTTTGCTCACCAGTGTCGCACCGCAGGGAAGGCTTTAAAAGCTGTCTGACCCAAACTTGGGTTTTTCGAACATTTCCGATGCTCCTGACGAGGAGCATCTCGCCAGGCTCCGACACCAGCGCCGTGGCGGAGCGAGGCTGGCTCTCCATCAGAGCCACCACACCTTTCGGGCTTTGCACTCTCTCGCCCCTTCCGGTTCTTGATGCATGACCGCAGTGCTTTGAGCTCTCCAAAAATTGCCTCAGGAGCAGCAGCAAACAGGCTGTGAGCTCTGACTTTCTACCACTGCTTCTAACTTCCGATGCATTATCTGCCGCTTGCTACACTGGTGTTCACAACACCAGGTTTTTCTATTTTCTACTTGGACTTACGCCTTACGCTGGCCGGTCGGCATTCTTCCATTCCCTAGATCACGGATTGTCTCGACGACAACCCAAGTAGCCTTGCTGTAACGACTACTGTCAATCGGCTTCGTTCTCTTGCAGGTTCAACGGGAAATTGTGTGACGTAAGGGTCGCGTATTCGGCCTGAGACCCGTAAGACTTTGCAATGCCATGCAGTCGCGAAACTTGTGCCGTACCCTTTCCCAAGTCGTGCGCTGGTTTTGCTTTTTCGATTCCGAGGACGATAGGTTGCCGATTCCTACAACTAGCTCTCAACTGAGGACCAGAAGCTTCCAGACTTCTGCTAAGCCGCCGGACCAAGACGACCCAAACAACGCCCGCTAAACGAACACATAGAACGCTGAAAACCACAAAAGCTGAGCCCAGCACCCACGGCCTGGCCCGAGCGAATGGTGCCGATGCTCTGGCCATATTGCTGCTCCGCCGGCTGCCAGGATGAGCGTGTTTCAACTTTCGCACTCGCACACGGAAGGCACTGAGCATACTTGGGGCTTTCGATGGCTTTCGAGTGATTCACAAGGTTTGATAGAAGCTTGTCCGAATCCTCCTCAATGCTTGTCTGGGACACCCTCCGCAGCATACGACCGAAAGCCTAGTTGGCCCTGCTGTGGGTCTCATCTACCCGCTTGTCGGCGTCAGCAAGCCTCATCCATTATGAGGCCCGAGGATTTCCGGCGCACCTTGGTCTCTCCATGCAAATGCAACTTAAACAAAAAGCAACACAGGCACGGAGGACCTGAAGCCTCCAGCCTCAGCCATTCTCAGCAGCTACAGCATCCACGCGCTGCAAGACTTGACCAAGCCCCTCCGAAGGTGCGAATGAAGTGCCGGAGTATGAATACGTTTGAGTTACCATCTTCGGGCGGCCTGCACACATACGGACAGATCCGAATTGTATATTTGGGAAATCCTATTCCGAACCCAACGGTGACATCAGCCTGTTTCTCACCTTCCGCACCTGGTCTACCACAACAACTGCGCAGCGCACCCTTCCCCTCGTGGCTCTGAGCACTTCTAAGGCGTGCACCATCGACATCCGTCGACCGGCGGGAGCCGCCTGGGCCTGTTCAAAGCTCCGTTTGCCAATCTTTGCGCCTGCTCTTCTAACTTCATCTCTGACTTTTTTGCTCAACGTCAAGGCTATCCGCATGCTGTGGGCAGCTCGATTGCCATGTCCTCGCAAAAAGCATAGCTGCCGCCCACGGCATCCCGTTCCAACTCCTGTTGGAAACAGGTCCTCTGCTCTTCTGTGCAGCCTCCTGGCACATCTTTGACCAGGGCAAGCTGCTCTGCAATTTGACGGCAGGCCGCCCTGCTGTCATCGTCGTCATGCGCATGCGGGATCAGTACCTCTCTGAATATCCTCTCGCCGTGTATCGCCATCTCATGTGGCGCAGTCTGGGCGGAGAAAAGGAGGACCAAAAGGCCTCGACGTCGGACACGCGTGTAAATGTCGTTGCAAAGCAGAAGCAGCGGCTGCGGCATCTGACTGAGGAGTCCAACCGGTGTTCTGCATCCGGCCATCAAAAGCCGAGCGCAAACCTCCAATGCTGCCCACCTCACTCGGGGGTTCGTATTGGTGAAGCAGGACAGAGCTGCTTCCGAAACCTCGCCGGCGCTTTGCTCATCCACGGTCTGCTCACCATCTTCCGAAGTTTTAATTGCAAGCCGCAGTAGCAGCAGCAAACCTCCGTGCTTGGCTTGCCATGCTTCCATCTGCAAGAGTTGAAGAGCTGCAGCATGCAGCTTGGAGCACGCTCGGCCAGATCGCCGGATCAATCGGCAAGCATCGTCCAAAGCTTCCTGCAGCAAGGCTTCTTCCGCTCGACTTCGGTCGCCATCGTCTGCTTCAAGCTCAGTTTCGCCGTCAACGACTTCGGCCCACCACTCGGTAGCCTCAGGTGACGGCAGCTCCGCAAGCACAGCTGCCAGTGCTGTCAAGGTGTGCACCTCTAGCTCCGACTCCTCCACGCTGTCGCTTACATCCATGGTGGAAGATAAAACGGACACATCGGAGGCATTGAGGAGTTGCATCAATGACTCCATCGCAGCCAGCCTGGCTGCGGGCTCTGCTTTGGAGTCCATGGCGGCACGAGCGAGAACACCCGGCAAATCACCCAAGTCTTCTCCCCAGATCTCCGGATCTTCTCGAACAACTAGTGCCAAAGCCTGGAGCAAAGCCTCTCCGGGATGTCGGACCACCGCCTGTGCAAGTGCTGGCGCCAGATGCCGGAATGCCCTCCGCAGCTCTTCCGGAGCCTCTGCCTTGACGAGAAGACAAAACATACGTGCAGCCGGTTCGGCAAGCGTGTCCTCTGCTGCAGGGTCGAGAAGAGCAGATGCCAGAAGTGCGTGCAAGGCACCAGACTCCTCTTGGAGAGCAGCTAACTGGGCATAAACCCATGTCATGGGGTGGACGGTTGCATTGTCCTGCCAGTCCTCTGCAAGTTCCGCTTCATCTCGCAGCACTTCCAGCAGCTCAAGGACTGCCATCATCTCAGGACGCGCGCCAGTGTTGCAGAGTCTTGCAAGAGTTGCTGTCAGTGCGGGCCATGCCCGACCGCCAATTGTGAATTGACGGAAAGCTGCTGTGCCAACAGCATCTGCAGCTTTGCATCGAACCGTCGGCTCCGACACCGACGAACGGAATGACTCGAGGAGGGTTTCTCCGAGACCTTCTCGGACCCAGACAGGACATGCTGGGCTTTCTTCTTCTGTAATCTGCCCAATGGACCCGTTAGCTTTGGGAATAAGGCTCACGCTGTTCTGACTGAACACCTCCCTCAGTAGTACAGCAGCACACCGTCTGGCCTCCACATCGCCTGCGGTAATACGCAATGCAAGTGCTGTGCTGAGACCACCTGGGTCGTCGGCAACTAAGCGCTGCAAAACCAGCGAAGCATCCCGCTTGCGCTCAGATGACGTGGAGGTGAATCCCTCCAGCAGGCCGTCAATGTCGGCATCTGAGGTCGGAGCACCCCGCTTCATAGCTTACCATCCATGGCACAGGCAGAAGGCGACGTTTCCAGGTTGCTACACTCGCATGCTGACAACGCTGCAGACTACAAAGTTTCTGCTCTTGACTTCCAGGACAGGGAGGCCTAGGACACTGCGAGGTGCAGAATGTGAGAGTGCGAATCCCAGGACTTTACTTAAATTCGCAATAACCCTAAGGCCCTAAGCGAAACCTGGACCAGTCCTGGACCTGCTGTGTACAGCTTTGAACAGAATGTGCCGCAGCAACGTTCCACCGGAAACCAGAAGCACCACGAGCGGATTTGCTGCATGCAGTCTGTGAACCAGGGATCTGAAGTGGCGGACGGCAGTGCTAAAAATCTCAAACACAAATCCTCTCATGCAAACCCCAGACACCAAAATGCTTTTGTCGATTCTCCCTGACAGGAAGGACCCCTTAGATTATAGAAAAACTACATGTCTAGCCAGGCCATGCTGTAGCATCGGTGCGGGGAGTCATTGATGCTTCTGACACTGTTACTAACATTTGCTGTTCGCCCCATACCCTGTCACCACGCAGGTTGCCTGCTCCTGCTCCTCAGCAGAAGGCGATTTTTTGTAGACCGTGACCTGCACAAAGCATGTTGCGCCTTTGCTTGGGAGCCTTCTCTTTAAGGCCGAGTTTGGAGCCGAGTGTCGTCGGCGTCAAATGGCTCTAAATTCGAAAATCAGCTGACAAAGTCGACGCCTCTCCATCGAGGATGAGGAACAGGTCGAACGAGGAGTCACCCTCGTAGAACAACACGCTACCCTTTGGGTAATGGACCTGCCATCGCTTCAGCAAAGAGCACGAGGCTCCGAGCGTTACCTCTCTCCCAAACCAATTGGCTGCTCTGTGCTTCTCGTCTGGCAAGCTCCAAAGCTTCACCAAAGCTTGCTCGAGCGGAGTCTCTAACATCGTCCTGAAACACACACATGGCCAATCAGTTCTACAGTACAGCATCCCCAGCGTCCATCAACACGGAGACGGAGAATACTTTAGTCTTATTCGAAGCTTCCCAGGGCCCACACGCAAGGGTCGTGCCCAGACTCAGCAGGCTTCAAGCTACTCTAATTCATGAGGTCGGGGGCGGTTGGGCTTATCCTGCCCTTATCCCGTCTTTTGGAGGTCCCCAAAACAACTCCGGGTATCTCTAGTCCATCCAAGCGCATTCCCGGACGATCCAGGCTTATCCCAAATGGTTGCCACACCTGCAAAACTGGCCATCCAGACTTAGACTTATCCCAAAACTGTCAATTCTTATCCCACAAGCGTCGAAGGTCCGTGACGCCTCAGTTGCTGGTGCAAGGTGGTGGGATAAGCCAGGATCCGTTTTTGCAAAACACCCCCTCCCCACCTAGCTCCCCCTGATTCGTCGAGTCTAGCCGCCTCCCACGACCAAACAAGTCAACTGGCCTGTTCAACAACGCTCATCAACTCCTCCTTTGCTGCAAGGGGAAGGTCCTGCCAGCTGTGCGGTGCATGATCATGTTCTTGGGCCAACGTCCACAGGAAGCTAGTCATACGTAGGTTGGGCTGATCGTGCTCACTCGTCAGGCTTCGCGATGTCGAGCATGCGACAGCCGTGGCCTTGAGAAGGTCGAAATTCGCCAGCTTCTCCTGGTCGCTGGAAGGACGGCAAGCGAGTCGCCGCAGGTCTTCGGCTACCCGCGCCTTCATTACCTGCCTCTGCACGCGATCCATCATCTTGGCCATGGCGGGCACCAGAAGGCCAAAAGGCAGAGTTGACAGGATGTTTTGTAAACTCTCGGCTTCCACAGTTGACGCCCTCAGTAGGCCGAACTGGAGTTGGGTTGGGCTTGGGCTGGGCTGGCAGGGGGGGGGGGGGGGGGGGAGGCGTTACAGGCATGGCAATTCCACCCTGAGTGGGTTTTGGGGTTGAGCTGGGCTTGAGGCAGACCAGAGCATGCGACTCAGCAACTGGAATCGCAAACCATCATATCGGCCTCAACAAGAACAAGCGTCTTTGCACAACTGGAGAGACCTTCGCGTGCTTGCCAGCAGACACTCAGAATTATAAGGCAACGAACGGTACCAATACTGCTTGCTCGTCAGGGATGCAAGTGGCATGCTCTCAAGGATCGAACCCCTTTTCCTTTGGCACAAAGAGTTCCTCCACTCCCTAAAGCCTAAAGGCATTCGATTCCTGGAGTCGCATGACGGACTGCGCATTGTGTCTACTCGCGCATTTGCCTGTGGTTATCAACTTAGACTTACACAAGCATGGCATGCAGCCGGCCTGTGATCCTATGGGGCTGTCCTCTGTGCATATGTTCCTGCAGATATTGTTGCCACGAGTAACTGTGTGACGGCTATCATGCCCCATTGCTTTGCATGGCTCGCTTCACGAAGCAGCTTCAGGCGTCAGCCACGTCCTCTCTCGGACCTGGTCTGCTTTCGCCTGGTGGGCAGCATTTGCTGGGCTAGCCTGCTGATCTCTCGTGTCTTGCTCGCCTGTTCTTATGCAACAGCTAGTGAGAAACACTTTATCGCTCAGGTATGGGTTAAGGCCGCGCGCCACATGTTCACCGTTGGAATAGATGTAACTTACGCACAAACACACCGACCGACCAACTAACGAAGAAACAATCAAACGATGCATGCATGATCATGCATGTATGCATGCATGCATNNTGCATCCACACACCCACACACCCTACCTACCTGCTGCCTACCTGCCTGCATCCACACACCCACACACCCTACCTACCTGCTGCTTACCTGCATGCCTGCCTGATTGCTGCCTTGCTGCCTTCCTACCGACCTACCTGCCTGCCTACCTACCTGTTGTACATACATACGCACACAGTCTCCTGTCCGTGCAATTCTGTTGATCGGCACTGTTGCATCACATCCCTTTCTCCAGTTGGCTCTGTCGCTGAACGTGTTGAAACTTTCGGTGTCTTTCTTCATCCGTGATTGCCTGCGCCTAACAGTTTGGAGTAAGTTCCAACAGTTGCAGAGGACACGCTGCATGCTTGAGACTGAGCCACAAAGCCTGCCACAAAGAACAGTCAACCAAACCATTCAAGCTGCCGGATAGCTGCGAGTCTTGCTACGAGATGTCCTTGCTCAATGCCTGCCTGAGGGGTTTTGACACTCACACTCGGACAAGCCTGGCAAGGTCCACCACGATACTGTCTTCAAGAATCGTTAACAGATGCCTGAGGGGTTTAGGGTCTTTGGTCCGAAAATCAGTGAGGGAAAAGCTTGCCGTGCCTTCCGCAGTGCTTGCGGTGCCGGATACCTCTCCATGAACGTCACATCGACCTGAGGTTAGACAAAGCCGCAATCCGGTCATCGCCACCGAAGCCCCCGCACAGTCACGGCATTGCTATCTGCAAGGACTGGGGGCCTGGCGACCTCCATGCCGGCAGCCCATGCTGCACGAAGCCCACTCTCCCCATCCTTGCAACAGTGGACCCTCTGCGCAGCCCACCGAGCACTTTACTACTCTTTACCCACGGACCTCATAGGCGCGGCATCGGCGAGGATCCACGCCCAGTCGTCTTGCCTAAGCTGATACAAGGCCCCATCCATGAATATTCCAATTGCATTCTAAATGTCACGGGGAGCTGCGGCACGACCGACACTTGCAGCTGCTATGATCTGATCGAGCACTCCCAATTCCCATGTGCAAGCTTGAGACTTGGCTCAAGACCGCTTCGAGGTAAATGGCCGGGTCTGGCCTCGAAAGACAAAAAAAATCACCCGGCCCGAGCCCGGGAGTCGCTGCTTAAGGCACATACCAAACTCTCTGAGCACCTGTGTGGCAGGGGCGAACCGGTCAAGGCTTTTCGGGGACCAGGCTTGCCGCGGGGCACCTCCGATGCGAAGACCATGTGCCTGAGAGGCTTATGGCTCTGATTTGCAAGACTTTGTAGCTTGCCTTGGCATCAAAAATTTGCTGAGCACACCCGCAACGTTTGAAGGCTTAATTACGGATCACTCTCCATCAGCTTCCTGATGCCCGGGAAACAGGACTTTGCGGGTTTTCGCCGGAACTGTCCACAGCGCTTGGCCATACAATCGCAGTAACTTGCAACCTGGATGGACGCAGCTACCCTGACGTGAGACAAGCGCGCGTCACAAGTCGCGACTTCGGAGAATCGGAGATTCGACGGCAATAAAGCCTAGTCGAACGGTCGAACGAAGGGCTGCAGCCTGACTTGGGTTTCGGAGTGATTCAGCCATAGCTGCCATCGCAAAGACAAGGGTTCTTCAACACT
This sequence comes from Symbiodinium sp. CCMP2456, assembly GCA_905221635.1. Classification (NCBI taxonomy): domain Eukaryota; class Dinophyceae; order Suessiales; family Symbiodiniaceae; genus Symbiodinium; species Symbiodinium sp. CCMP2456. The sequence continues at coordinate 57,007 of CAJNDV010034774.1, read as the reverse complement.
TGCTTGGGATCTCCTGGTCCTTGGGACCAGACTCACGAGACACAAGGTCCATTAGCCCGGCTGCCTGCAGGTGTTCCAGCCTCAGCACGGGGAGCGGGGAGCTTCAATGTGCCCATCTGGAGGTTTTGGAAATGTTCCAGGATGTATGTTCAGGTGGCACCCGAACTATTCGCAATCGCGGTGCAGTACATGCCTTCGATATTCGACAAAAAATAAACCTCCGTTATGGGGAAAACTGTTGCTTCAGCTGAGCGTACACTAGTGTTTGGGGGTTGGGCCACACCACGTGACTTCTGTGTAGTTTCGGCCCTAATGCGGTACCTGTATCCCAGAGAGAAACCTGCAAATACCTGTTTGATGGCCTCCCCTGCGAGGGCCCTCGATTTCTGAACTTATCGGGAATGATATTTCCACGCCCGACTCTCCATGGACGAGTGCCCAAACCAGCTCCCATCTATCCCTGGCTCATCGTGGGACAACCTGAATGGACGTAGAAAGCTAAAGCCAAAACTGTTGAGCATGCGCAAAGCCGAGGTGCTCAGCCAACGAACCGCCCGGAAGCTATGAATCGGTGAAGATGCTGCCGTGTTCCCCTCCCTCATGCTGCACTCGGCTAGCGGCTAGCGCATGTGTAATTTGATGAGTCACCGAGGCTCCAGCACAATGTCTTTCAATCCGGATGTGGCGATCGCAACAGGCACACCGCGCCTAAGCTGGAAAGACATTGGATAGGACCGACATGATTGATTCAACGGTGCATATGCATAGAAGCCTTGTCAACCAGCTGAGACGTAAGTCGAGTGGTGCATGCACATGCGCCCTGGCCCCCCCCAGACTGTACCCTGTGGTCTTCGCAAGTTGCAGGCGAAAGCCGCAGGCCCAACTCTGGGTTGGGTATGCAAAGCCGAAGCAGTATAGTCAGTATAGGGGGATCCCTAAGCGGAACTATCTCTGGGGCAGCCACTCACGGTACTCCTTCAGCAAGGACACGACCTCAGCTTCTGAAACCAGGTGCGATATAAAGAGTGCGGCAAAGGCAAGCAGCAGCTGAGTGGATGGCACAGTCAATTGCCGGTGGATGGCCCTTCTCGGCCTGCACCGCTCAGCGGTGGAGCTTGGTGGCAAAATGTGGCAAACCTTTTTGAAGGGCTTGCACCGCTTGGGCACGGTCAGCTGTGCATGCAGTGTGCATGCTCCAGACATCATTCTGGAAGCTCCAAAGTTCTGCGGACAACCCTTCTCAACCAGCGCACAGTTCCCCCTCACCTAAGTGGTCCCTTTTGTACTCGCACCTCTGGCCTGGCCTCTCGACGAGATCAGTCCGCGTGAGTGCATGTGTTTTTGGCGGCCTCCTCTTCCTTGTGCAAGCGGACCTTTTCTGCAATGAAGTCCCTCCTTGGTCAGGGAAGCAACTGACGGAAACAAATGATGAAAAGCAGTATACAGATTCGCTCCCCAAGCATAGCAACATAGGCACAGGTACAATCTGCAACCCAAGGCCGGCATGCTGTGTAATTTCGTTCTGAAAGATCTGAGTGCAGCACACATATTCGGGAGAGGGATCACAACCTCAGCAAAGCAAGGAATGCTGGGGCACAAGACCCAAGGACCCGAGCATCCGCACATCGGTAGGACCCGAACCTTTCTGAGCAAGGTGCAAGCTCTGCACCTAAGCATACCGCTGGACACCACGGGCGGCAGGAAGCAAACCAAAATACGGAATGCATGCAGCTGCCGGATCCTCACTCATGGATTCCGCTCGTGCAAACCAGGTCAGAGCAAGACTGCAATTCAGCCGGCCAGGCTCCTCGCCATGTCCGGTAGAGGCACGCCTTCCCAAGGTCTAAACAGGACGGATTCCGGAATGCCCAAAGATCTTTGAACCGACACAGGGGGCGCAGGCCTGCAAGATGATAGAAATCATCTTCCGTAATCCGGAGATCAAACCTGGAGGCGAGGCTTTGGCGCGTGAGCGGCGACTTGGCATGTTGAACTGCTGGGCTCCGCAAGCAATGGAAAATGTCGGGACTGAGGCCTGAGGCCGCACTTGAAGGCTCTAGGATCTCGGAATCCTAGGTCCTAGAAATCCAAAGATCCAAAGCCCATTCGAGTCCCGAGTCGCCGAGGCTGTGCCCCAGTCCTCACAGGCAAATGCGTCGACTCGCTTGAGCAGTACCGGAACTTTCAATTCGGCAGAGTTGTCAGAGGCGGGCAGCCGGGGCTTGCAAGGCTTGAAAAGCGTTCGAAGGTGATCCACGCATCACCTGCCACAGAAGGGTAATCAGAATCAAACAAGGTGTGCATCTGAAATCGCACTACTACGATGTACTATAGTGATCTGCAGCTGGCATGTGGCATCTCCTCGGCCAGGATGGGTAGAACAGCGGCATCGTGTCCAACCTTACCGTTCTGAGTTTAAGTGCCGGGACTGCTGTCCTGATGGTAAACGGTGAACGCAGGACAGCAGCACTTTTGGTTTGATTCCCTTCTCTGTCTGTCTCTCTCTCTCTCTCTATCACTTCTTCTTCTCCTCTCATGGTTGCAGCACAATTCAAGCCCCAGGCGGGCCGGCCGGCCCGCGCAAGTAGGAAATTTGGAGGGGGAACAATTTTAGCTTCTACCCCACGACAAGGATGTGGCCTCTATGTCGCAAGGAAACATTTCACATTCTTCGGAACAAGCTTCGTTTTTTGAAGCAGAACTTCGGTTGCTAGCCCCCCCAGGGGGACTGTGGGTAAAGCTCGAGCATCTGCCAAAAAGGATTACACAACTTGCAGCATTGTTTCCAATGTAACTTGCATGCTTTCTCTCGATTACACAACATAGAGTTGGAACAGGGTCGGAACTTCAAAGTTGACTGCTAAGCATCGTTCCTCCGAATGGAATGAGGCAGCAAGGACTGGAAGTTAGTACCCCCGATGAGGCCTGAAGCCTAAAGGCCTAAAGGACATGGATCATCCATTGAGCTTCCTCGACATTGGTGGTACTGCTGAGCACTTCCGAGCCCAAGCTCTCCGAAGACTGCTGAAGACACAAGATCCCCGCTTTGACCGTTTGAGATCGTTGCAGCGTTCCGTCCACATCGAAGATCGCGCCCTGAACCTCGGACGGAGTCATTTTTGCCTCCTGCATTGCTGAAAGAGCTGCTCGGCAGGGTGCCAGTTTGATACTTTAGCGAGATTCTCCTGCAAAGTAATGCGCATCATCGCAGCAAGAGCGTTAACGTTCAAAGGCATCACGCCAGCAGGCTTGTTTGCCTCCCGCCTAGCTAGGACACAGCCCGCAGCCCGCATTACAGGGTTCGTCGCCAAAGTAGCGCGTGACAATGAACACGCCAGCAGCTCGGACGGAGGGTTTAAGGGAGTTTAGGGCCCCAAGGTTCAAGAAGACTACGACATGAACTTCAGCTGACTGCTTCTCGGGACTGCATCCATTTGGTCTAGCTCCCTCCTGCCCCACCATGGATATCGGCAGTTGGACTACCGTACTAGATGCGTTGTGGGGGCGGCGCGATGGGGTTGGCAGACAGTGCGCACGGGTCCCACACCTGCCGCGAGTCAGTGCACGCGCTCGTTGCATGGGTTCGAGTGCGCTTCACTCCCTCACGCGGGGGCCGTGCTCGTATTGAGGCACCCAATCTGCCGGCACTCCCGCCACGCCTCCAGCGCGCCGAAATCGCGTCGCCTGCAGGCCGTGACACCTCCGAGGCTCACCTGCCTCACGAATTACCTTTCTTGCCGTAGCGGCCCCAGCAAGAGAGATGTAGAAGGGCTTTGGTATTTCTCACAGCTTTTGGGAAGATGCAGGAACTGACTCTGCTTGACCTGCCGGAAAGCGGCGGCGTCATCTTCCAGCTGATGCGGCCCCACCTCGGCTGTGAGTTGGAGCCGAAAGGTGACTCTGCGTGGGTGCAGTGACCTGAGCAAAAGACCCACGAAATCCCTCCAAGGACATGCTGCTTTGCAGTCATGTAGGCCATGTGGGGCCATTGCAATTGCTGTATTCCGCTGGCGAGGCCCCCACCCGAGCCATGAACCCCCGCGCAGCGTAATTCCTGCACGAGGGCCTTTCAACGTCCTCCCCCCCGTTATAGGATGACAACGGCTTTAACAATTTCATTCTTCAATAGCTAACAGGAATCTCACTTTGGAGGTATGCTTTGCTTGAAAAGTCGGGTTTTGAGCACGTTTGCCTGAACTAAATGCGGAGTGAATGCAACACTGAAGCGTGCTGTGCATCATAACAAACGCATATCCACATGCCCCCGCAGGAAAAAGCAGCTTGAGCAGTGCAATGCAGCGCAGGAACCAAGCATTGTTAGCGGGATCATCTCTGCTGTTTCTGTTCGCTGTCAGTGGACCTGATGATTACCATGGTCGTCCTCACTGGTCTTGCGTCGCCCTCCCATGACAGGCTTTTCCTACACAACTTGTAAGTGAGTGCAGTGACACAAGCGTCTGCAGGGCTCGCCGCGTCCTGCCTCAACCCATGCATGTCACAGGGATCGACTGTGCTTTTCTCGGGGTTGTGGCTAACTTAGGTGCTGCTAGGCCATCCTGCTAGTCACCGGTCTGCCAAATGAGCAAGAACCTCCTTCTTAGAGTCTTCCTTCGAATCTCCAGCCGCTGTCCGCACGATACCCACGATTCAAAAAGTTCCAAACAGGAAGGAGGCTTAAACCGTGGGTCTACCGTAAATGTCATTGTAGTAACTAAGAACCAGGTAGCAAAGATGCTCTCAGAACCTTACCATGTCGCCTCCCTTCTGGCCGGTCTTGCCTGCTGTGATTCGTCTCATAACTGGTCACGGCCCCTGCACTTCGGGTGCAGTGCTTCCCGGAAGTGAAGTGTGGCCGTGCCAAATTCATTAAAGGATGCACTTCCCAAAACGGATCTGTTCCACACCGTCCTCTTAGCAGAAGCCAACAGCTCTAAATTAATTACAGTCATTCTCTTCGGGCAAAGCAAGCACTGACCCGAACCCGGCGAAGCCATCAAGGTATTCAGATTGCAGAAGCGGTAGACCTCTTGTGCCCTCTAGCTTTTTGTCTCTGGATTTGGAGGGCATGCCATGATCTGCCATGCAGGCCTTACACCCTCAGATCCATTTCGGAACAGAGATCTGCTTCGAGACCAGCCGCTGGGCGCTAGCCCTATAGGGCCTCGGACCAGAGGCCCCCCGTTAAAGAACACCCTAATAACACGCCATGAGTCATGAGCTTTTCAAGTTCGGGGTAGGTTTGTGACGGAATCGGGCGAAACGAAACAGACCTCGCTCGAATGCAAGCGGTGGGACCAGGAGTTGCGTACCAAAGATTCTTAAAAGCTTGAAGCGTGCGCGGTTCAGGTTGTGTAGGGATCCACACAGGCAAGAGCAGCCAGAGATGATCAAAGATCGAAGCTCGTATGCTCAGTTGCTCAGTTCCGCACATCACCACCTAATGAATTCAAAGGGCCATGGAAATGTGGGCCCCAGGTCAGAGCCAACTTGTCGATACTCCACTTGCAACTCCTCGGTACTCAGAATATACTGTACAGAAGGCTGGGCCAAATGCAGCAAGTCAGAGAACTGCATATGTACACTTGCGCCGATTTCTGGCCACAGCTAGCTGCACTCAACAAGGTCCTGTTGCCAGTTGACCTTGATGCTTCTAGTGCTTGAAAATTCTGCGGAGCTCTTGGCAACCTGCACGACACCTATCGGGAGATGGGTCTGCGCAAGGCCAAGCTCAATGGTGTGTCAGACCTGAGCATAGTGCAAATCAGGAACTGCACTGCGGCTGTGACCGGTGTGACTGATTAAGTTTGCTTTGACTGCAAGGATGCTGCTTGAATGCAGTTTTTTGGCCTGGGGACCCGGCCAAATACCACGCAGCTGTGGCGTCTGCTTTACTAGATGCGCCTCAAAGGCAATGGCAAACAAGACCCATCACACTGCGCTAAACTAAATGGTACACCAAGCACAGGCTGACTCAAAGCGCTGCCGGTGTTTCTGAATCTTCTCATTAGTCCTAGCTCCTGTTCTCAGCCGACGTACTGCCATTCTGGAAGTGAATCATATTGAGTGAACGGCTCTGAATGACGCCGTCGTCGTTGATGTAGATTTTTGAAAGCACAGGCTCCTCTATGACTTCGCATGGGCCTGCGGCGAAGCATTTCGGGGAGTACACCGGGAACTTGCCCACGATTCTCTGCTTAGCTGTGTGCTTTGCCGACTGTGCGGAAACACGTTTTTTGGGGGGGTTCTCTCTCCTCCCCTAGACCTGAGAGGTCAAAAATGAAGCCTCGGGGAATTCTTCAAGGTCTAGGACAATTCCCGTTCCTATTTCTATGACGACAGTACATTCTACAGTTGATGCTATAAATCCTGCATTACCAATCATAAGGAATATACCATAACCCCCATAGTTTAGGGTCCTTAAGGTAGTTTAGGGTCCTTAAGGTAATGCAGGATTTATAACAACAACAGTAGCTAGTACTACATACAGTAGCTGGTACCTCCATGATCCGGGAAGACTCGTTATGGTTAGTAAACTGGCTACAAAACGCACGCAAGCCGGCCTGCAAAAACGTCCTCGCTGCTAACCATCTCGATGTCGATGTCCTCTACTGTACGGACCCGAACATATCTTAAGTACAAGTAGGCCGGGGGGGCTGCTGCATCGCTGATGTCAGAATACTAGCTTGAGCAAACCTGTTGGCTTACAGCTTGAAGCCTCGGCGGTCCGAGCACCACATTTGTCGATTCACGAGCTGAGTCCATGGACAGTTCATCCGTGATCGTGGCTTTGAAGCCAAGACGAAATCTCAGGGCGGTACTTCGACATACTCTTCTGGGTCTTTCTCCGCCGCCGGTGGCACAGGATCCCGCTCCACACCTAGGCCGGAAGAGGTAGCAGTACAGTGGCCCTGCAAAATTCCGATGACCTTGAACATAAGCTCCCACCTTGAACATAAGCTCCCTATGGTGCCAGGAATCGCCTGCAGAGGATCCCCGTTCTTGTCTTTGCCGTCGCCCCGGCGCCGCCGTCGCCGGCATCGTCGTCGTCGCGGCAGTCGTAGACGAGGTCGTCGTCGCAGCAGCGGCAGCGGTACAGGTAAACACCGAAGTCATAACCAAAACGGTGGGCGAGCCTTCCCCCCTTAGAACCGCGCGTTACGACTCATTTTCGGAAGTCATAACAAAATCGCTTCCCCCCAGTCAACCGCGGGATATTTGAGCAGGCTGCAAAGTCGACTTCGCATGTTCATTGCTCACAAGATGTCATATGTTTTGCTCTTTCCCCCATCATGGTTTACACACACCGTGCCTGAAACTGTCTAACGAAAAGTGGGCTTGGAACCCACAACAAGCGCAGCACAACCGCGAACCACGTACCCCGGTTGATCTGGGAATCATTGCCCATAGAAACCGAAACAAAAGCTACAGAACCAAAGCGCGTCAGAGCCGCAGAAAACCTTGGGGCAGAGATTTCAGTACAAAAATGCATGCAAAGAGAACCAAACGCCAGGAATCTGGCTTAGCGCTCTGAAATGTGGATCAGCCATTTTTGTTTCGACCTCCACCTCCCCCACTCTCGGTTTACAATCCGTGTTGTGATGTCGTTCGAAACCCTCGGGGCTGAGATTTCAATGGAAACATCCCCCGAGTGTCTGCAGTGATTTTACTGACGCGCGTTACGACTTCGGTAGTGCCCTGTAGCAGTAGCGGCAGCTGCAGGCCTTCCATGGTGGTGCCGGTGCTACTGCTGCTGGTGGTCGTGGTCGTGGTCGTGGTCGTGGTCGTGGTCGTGGTCGTGGTCGTGGTCGTGGTGGTGGTGGTGGTGATGGTCACGCTGGTAGTAGTAGTCGTCGTCGCCGTCGTCGTATAATTGTAAGAAACGGCTACCTGCCCGTCTGAAACACAGCGTACCTGCGGCAAGCAGCCAAATAGAGCTGAGTAGCAGCAGAACGACGGCGCAAATTATCCATCTGAATTCACTCACTAACCACTGTCGGCAGCTACGCAAACAACCAGGGCAGTGGCTTACGTGGGTGTGCAAGCTATGCACAACCTGTGCCTGTCACGCTGCAACTGAGGCCTCGGGCTCCTCCATGGCACGGCACGGAAGACTGCCAGCGAGCTCTCGCGGAAGAGGCCTTCCAACCTCGGACGATCAGAGCTCTAATCTGAGAACCTTGGGCTGGGCGGTAATTTTGGCCCAGCGCACACCTGGCAAGGCTCACAAGGGGGCTTGATCCAGTCTGCCCGGGCCCAAAGACGACAACTCCCGGGCCCCACAGAGACTCGAGTTCCAGAGCTGCAGGGTTTCACCGAGAAGCACGGAGCCGCGACTATGACTAGGCTGACCTCTGAGATGAAACGTAGCATTGCGATGCCTGAGGCTCCAGGCGGACCCGTCTCCAAGGACTCCTGAAGCTGCCTTGGCGGCTTTGGATGAGGACTACAGCCATGGAGTTCATGGCATCTCAGTTTTCGGTGCGGTAGCGATTCGAAGAAGACTTGTCAGAAACCGACGGATCTTGACATTCGGCGACAACAGGAGAACCACGTAAGCTGGGGCGGAGCTGCAAACCAAGATGCGCTCTGCCTCTCCTCCAACTATGTCTCGCGCTGGACCTTGGGTTTTCGGCTTTCGGTGATCATGATTGGTGCCTCCACTGCCGAGGTCAGCAAGAACATTCATAGCGCCGAAAGACAGTGCCCCTGAAGGCTGTGCGGGACCCAAATCAGCTCTGGCACTTGGCATCGGGCAGGGAAGGGAGCATCTCGCATGCAGCTGGAGGCCGGGTGAGATCGATTGAGCCTACGGCATGCACTTCCGTGATTGGATGCGCACTGTGCTTTTCAAACGTGCAGGAGTTTGCGCAGAGGACGGTGGCTAAAACCTCGAAAGTGTTACATGCAAGCAGAACAGTCTCCACGCTTCTGGCCGCATACCGGCATTTCGAAACTCTAGACCGAATGGCAAAGTCGCTACAGCCTGTCACGCTGTCGGGCCCATCCGGCAAGATGCGTGGCAGTCCCACTCCAGACAGACCTAGGCTCAAACCAGTGCTGAGAAAAACGGGGCTCTCGTTTATGGGTATCTGTGCGAACGACATGAACTTTGAAACACGAGTGCACCGCCCCAGGCTGTCAATCAAGCTGGCGAAACGGCTCGGGCCACGGCAGCAGACCACGTCCCCCATGTCCGACAGCACCTCCCAGGCCCAAAGTCACTTATGCAAAGGAAGATGGCTGACGGTTCAGCAGTAAGTTCGTAAGTGCTGGGCACTCCGTAAGAAATTGCAGCCGGCAATGGCAGTCGCCTCTGCCTCAGAGGCATGAGCGTGCGAAGTAGGCATGCTGGCGCACACGCGAAATCAACTCCCCGAGCGAATCTCACTCAAAGCTCGATCCTGAACAAGTTGCAAACCGTTCTCGCTTTAGCCTGGCTGGGCTCAATCATACACTTCATCCGGAGAATGCATGCGGACACCTGTGTTCCTCAGCGTGCTGCCCAGGTGAGCCCCGAGTCTACGTCCATCGCGCCCACAGGTCAAACGGCGCAGGGCAACGATAGCTTCGGGGCCGAACAGGTTCCATACAATGCCAGCTTCATCAGCTTCGGCTACAGCCTTTATGCAAGTGGCAGTAGGGTGAACTCAGACCCCAGCACTCCGCCTTTTTTGATCAGCCGGCACACTCCCGTGGTGCGGGGGGCGTCTCGAAGCAAAGGTCATCGGTGACGGCAAAAAAAATGTGCAAGGTGAGTCCTGCATCGTGGCGATCACTCCTTGCGCCTTTGTCAGCACCATGTAGCTTCAAGAAGCCCCCATCTGACACCAGTGCCGCAGGAGGAATGGAACCGTTACGGCTTGGGCGGCTTGGGCGAAGCCATGGCAAAGACATTTGTTCACCCTGGAAGGACCGAACCTATCAACAGCAAGCAACGACGCGCATGAACCGAGGATCAGCTGAGCATTAATCGTTCTTCACGGATATGCAATATTAGTAAGTGAAATTGTGTAATAACTCATCAAAAAACATCCACATTCAACAGGACGTAAGACGTACAAGGATCGTGTCCCGCTACCCCAGCGAATCGGCTTGAGCAGGACTCCAATTAAGTAATTTCGGACAATTACATGGCACTAGAGACCGGAGCTCTAGGAAAGTATACTCAGCTTAATGCTGCTTCGGAGTGCTAGCTCTCGTCGCCTTCTGCTACTGCCTGATCGCGGATGGAGGGATGGAATGCTTCAACGACGCCCCAAGCTGCAGAAGCCAACAATCCTCGCCCAAGCACGTGAGGAGGCGACTTCCGTTCTCTCGCGACGGGGCTTAGGAAAGGTGGCGTTCTCGCCCAGGTGAATTTCTGCGTGCAAGGGCGTAATGCTCAAAGGAATTGAGGTAAATTCAAGGAAATCTGTGAGAGGGTACGCGCCGAGGATGCCATGTTACTCGAGATCTTCCCTTGTCGTGCATCTCTGGACACCGCTTCTGCTGGCGAGCATGCGGTACAAAATTCTGGGTTGCTGCCAGTCTAAGTCTGCATGAGCTCTGGATGAACTCGCTTTGGAGATGCTTCCGTGTGTTCTATGCATCCGTGTGCACGTCTGGGCGCACACGAGCAATGCCTCCGATGATGACATTTGCGACAGTGTAGAGCCGTTCTTCCGAGTTCTCTGCTGCTGCAGATGTAAGCTTACAGGGATTTTCTCGATCCTAATCCTGGATGATGAGCTTGTGCTTAGTTCTTCCATATCTATGTCATAAACTATGTATCTTCCAAGTGCGAGGTGCACGTCATCCGTGACAACAGCCTGAGTGCAATCAAAGCAGTTTAATGGAACACATGCGGTTCTGTTAGACACTTTCTCGACGACACGGCTGCAACCCACGGAGCGGGAAAACTGGTGATCGGCACCCATCATCGCTGAGCAACGAAGTTTCAAACGAAGTACTCCACTGAAACAACATCACAACCGATCTTCGTAGCACAGCGGACGTTACAAGTCTAGGTGGCACCGTCTTTGTCACCCGTTTCAACTACAGAACATGCAGGGTCGGCAACCGGGTCATCCGGCCTTTAAAAGTCTCCTGGCTCGCCCGAGCTCCTAGGCTCGTAAGACGTGCTCCCTGCCGCGTCTGTGCTCGCCAGCTCAAGAGCAAGGGCCGAAATAGCCAGTCCGGCAGTTTCAGGCACAGGATGCTGGTGTGGCTTGCCCTAGGTCATGCCGGATCAGCTGGACTGTATAGCGGCTGCTACCAAAATCTTGGGACATCTGGCCCGTTGGAAGAGCGATAGAAGGGCTGGCCCACGTCATCACCCTTACGTAGGCTATGTCGGATATGCAGGCTATGTTAGCTGTCAGCTCCTCCATGCACATGAAATAAGTCTGCATGAAGAATTCGCGATCCTCACATAGGTAGATCACATGCTCTTTGTTCTCCGCAGCCTTGGAAACCGCAAGCACAGATGAAAGATGATGCACGGCAAGCTGCCTAGCAAACACTAGCAAAGGAGCAGAGAGGAGTCTCAAAGCCACATCTATGCCGGCTGCAAAGATCCCGCCACTTGATTTCTTTCCCCATTTATGTTCAACTAGGAAACGTTTCCTTGTGCTCAGGGTGCTGAAAACCGGCTCCGTTCTGGTGCTATGTGTCTAGACTTGACCTTTGTAGTTTCGTCAGAGTTTTGGGGATAAGAGCTCTGACGGAATCTTACTAATTTCGGGCTTGGCTGATGGGGAAGGCCGAGCGAGACTCACCGATTTGCAGTTCATGTGCTGCTGTCTCGAACCAGGGCACCTGGTTTTTGGCACAAATCGTGTCTCTAGACTCTAGGTGTCACTGGAAGCTTCGGATGTACTGGCGTGTCAGTGGGGGTTTCTTGGGTAGTCCTCGAGACACTTGCCAGAATTGGAGCCGGTATCGGAGGGCTCCAAGTCGACAAGAGCACACTGCCGAGACTAGGCCGGGTCGCTGCCTTGCGGTCGCGAAGTGATGCGATAGTGGCAGCCACTGGTCGTCATACAAGCATCGAGATGCACTGTTCCTCATAATCAATAGCCTGGCAATCGCTTGGTAACCCAAAGAGAACAGCAGAGAGCATCCAAGAGCAAACTGCACCAGAGCGACAAGCCTTCTACCCGAGTAAAACCTGCTTCGTTAATCGTGCCGTTGAGCCGTGGACCGAGTTGCGAAGAACCGTGAAATGGACGAACCGCATGGAACCGAACAGCCAGACAACCGCCAACCAAACAGAACGGAATAGTTCTTGCATTTTTGCTCTTACAAGAAAACGTGATACATACCCGGTAAGCCTGAGCCCCAGTACAAGAGCAATCAAAGGGGATTTTTGGCCCGTGCTGCGGAACTCAGCTGTCCTTATCATCCGCTTACTTCTTACATGTTATTTGCTGAAAACCTGCACCCATTATTTGACCCGATATATTAAATTTGAAGTGACAATCTCTTGGACAAGAATCCGGAACCTGAAGAGTTCGCTTCCATGTCAGGTTGAGCTCCTGGCGGAAGTTCCCTGAAGTCCTCGTCCTCTTCGTCCACCGTCAGGAATGTGTTGTGTTGGAACACCTCAAACTCACCGCTGTCTTATATGCCATGACATCCTGCAACACTCGGCAATCATAACAAAAAGTCGAGAACTGGATAGTCGTTGCAGCAAATATTGTAAAGACTCCGGCTTTGCGATTGAGGCTTTGCCGACTTGCTTCCAGCTAGACTATTTTCATGCTAACCTGTGTCCTGAGCTCCAGACACGCAAGCCACAATTGCAAGCTGCACATGGCGTGTTTCCGTCTCCTGGGAGCTTGACATGGGAAGCTACCAGCAGCAACACCATTGTATGGGGCAAGAGAAGTAAGAACAGGCCGTGAGATGGCCGGGAGGCCGCTCCCATATGCAAGAAGGCGAGCTGCCCCAACGGGCCGCTAAGAAGGTTTTCGCGATAGCTAGATGGCGCAAATGACCCAAGCAGTCCGCCGTACAGCTCTCTCGAGGCTCAAGCGTTCGCTGCAACCTGCGCCGCAAAGAAGACACACCTGCCCCTGCCGCGAGGAATCTGTGAGGCTCTGTGACAGAAATCCTCTGCAGTATATAGACGAAGTCGGGGGCACTGCTTCGAGGCTAGGCGTCAGGAGGGAGCTATGCTAGCAATGCCCAGACTCCTAGGTTTCGAATCTGGAGGCAGCTCAACTCCAGAAGCTTCCATCACTCCTTGCAGGGCTTAGTCCCTCGCAACTCGGACTCTGCAGGCGAGAATGTTCGGCCACTCGGACTCTGCAGGCACTGCGATTTAGGGTTTAGGTTCGGTTGCCGGCCCTCAGCTAACGACCTAAATATCAGGAAAACTCAATTTCGCTCCTCGAATCGTTTCTTCATAAATCGTCTCATTGTGGACTTTGGAACCACAACTGCTGACTGTCCTAATGCCTTGGATTCAAGAGTGGCACAACGAGTGGCTTCTCACCTCGAAACAGTTTGTGCCCAAGGCCATGCCTAGTAGAAGGTCGAAGATGTCAGCAGTCAAGTCATCTCCCGTAAGCCCCCGACATCCTTGACCGAGTCGCAATGGCCGCGGCCCTGATTCTGATGGCATCGGGTGCGATATCACTCCGCGTCCATCGTGTGGCAACGCTGACAAGAAAGCTATTGAGTGGTTCCAAAATAAAATGCCACCAATGCATTTTGGGATTTCGCAGCCATGATGACAGTGTCAATTCATGGGGTAGGCGGCTCAGTGAGGTTGTGCGGTGGCGGCCTCTTGCATGTTCCGCTCAGTTTAATCGTGAATGTCATTCTTGCGAGTGTCTCGTGGGGCTCTTTTCTGCCCTGTATACAGTGTTTGTAATTTGTAACTGGTGTTCTGCAGCATTGCAGCACGGTTTCTGCTCGTTGCCTGAAGCGACACCCTCTGTCATTGAGTCTGCTTGCTGCTCTGGTTTCGCATCGTCATGTTTCATCGCGGCATTCGCTTCATGGTGCGCCACTGTTCGTCACCGTTTTCGTCTTTTGTTCAAGTTGCGGTGAACGCGGCGCATCAATGTCACTGACAAAATTTTCGGGGAGCTCTGAGCTCTGGCAAAAGGAGAACTATGGAGAACCAACTGCTGCCAGCGGAACCCGGCCAGCCGGTCTGGGAGTCTCTGCTGCTTCAAGCAGCTGAGATTGCCAGTACGCAACTTCGTGACACAAGGTACTGCTCTTTTGTCGATCTGGAGACAACAAGGCGCAATGAGAAGCTCCGATCCCCGATCAGAGACTGCACAGCTGCACGGGCCCAGGCTCGACCACGCGAGCACCAGCTGGCGGGTACGTCTTCGTCACCAGCCTCCAGTGCACAAGGTTTGAGTTTCTTACATGCTTGTACAATTTGCTGTCTTTAGGGGCAGTGCCTAGCCTGCCTGTCTTTGAGCATTTGTTGTCGAGATCCGGAGTGCTGCATAGCATATCCAATCTAACAACGTGCTGCTTCTTTTTTTCGTTTGTGCCTTCTTGAGACGTCATGGGTCTGTGAACCTGCGTGCGGACAGTTAAGTGGCTGCATAAGTCATGGGCCGCAATGCTGCCTGCATGGTAGGTAGGCAGGCGAAGGCGAAGGTGGATGGGGAAAGAGGTGTGGAGTAAAACTCACATTAGGAGAAAGAGACTCTGCAGCACTGGGTCCTGAAGCCTCTCCTCTGTCTAGAATATGTCTGTGCGCATTCACTCGCGCTGAGACCGAGCTGCGGACCTCGCGCCGAGAGCAGCTGGTGGAAGCATCAGTGGTGTCTGACTGCGCTGCCTGAAAGAGCTTTGTAGCTTACGGTTCATTCTGCTGCTCTGCTGCGTTTTGGATCGCACCACAGCAAGCACTGAGTCCGCAGGGTGGTTTTCAAATGGGATGGCCCGAGCCAGCTTCATCTTCTTCTTGTTCTTACCAAGGCCGGCGTTGGAGATCTTTAGGAGCATCCTTTGAGGCCAGCCAGGCTCGGATTTGAGAGCGGCGCCGGCCGCGCTGGCCGGAGAGGGCTTCCCCGCTCTGCTCGGCTGCTTCTGCCTGTAGTGAGTGGGTCCAGGGACTTTGGACTTTTGGGTTGAGCGCTCAGCTTGGAGCTTTAGGTGTTTGGACTCTCACAGCTTGACAAGCCGAACGTTTCCGGAGGGGTGTATCTGCGGCATGGTAAAGCGACGGGAGTAAGATGGATACATAGATACTATAGATAGATCAACAGGTACAGTAGATAGATAGATTGATTGATTGATAGACTGATAGACTAATTGCCTGACTGATTGATGGATTGCTTGCCAGATTGATTGACAGGTTTTCCCGATTGATAGAGGTTGTTAGATAGATGAGTTGATCGATACTGTAGATAGAATGGTAGACAGACGAGTGCGGGTGCACGGTATGACCGGTACAGTGTGGGCAAGCCTGCAGCCCTGTGTGCTAGCTTATTCTCAAGGCTTGTTGGTGGCTTGATTCCAGACATTCTGAGAGCAGTGCGGTGCTCACTCTTGCTCCGATGCTCGGCCTGAATCACAAAAGGACTCGGTTCCAAGCACTCAGCCTTCGAACTCAGGACGAGCCAAAACAATCGCTGTAACAACGGGACTGTGTCGCCCACCGGTCTTGTTGGATTGATTTGTCCCGCTGGTATGCTGTCCACTACAGAAGCCCCCTCCTGGACTTCGTCGCCGAAACCCCAGGTGCAAACCAATGCATGAGAGCTGGCTGGCTAAATCCACGGGCTGCCACCTTCGCTCGCAGACGTCCGTGATCTCGGCGCCGAATCTGGACCAGATGATCACCCTGCCGCGTCGCTTCAACGACCAAGCAAGACAGCCAGCACCGGCGAATCAGCACCAAACAGACAATAGTTGGTCTCGGAGCATCGTACTGATAACTCGTTCGCATGCCTCCTTCGGAGTCTCAGCGTTTCGGCTGCCTGCGCCTGCTTCACAGTGCAGAACTCGCAACAACACACACACACACTGCGGGATGCAGAATCTGGTTTCATCAACCACCAACACGACTGAATACCGGATTTGAAGCCGAATTCCGCAGGCTTGTTCGAGCTGCGTAGTTTGCACATCTTGCAGTGGCACGGGCATCATCGCATCGGAATGCTTGCTAGCCACAAAACGGAACATCAGGCTCTCAGACTCGGGTTGGTATACCCCGCTGACCTCCCACCGTCGGAAGATCTTGCAGGGTCTGTTGCGCATCTTCGATGTCTAACCTGACGGATGCCGAGCAGTGCAGAAGCTGCAAGGGTAGGGTACTTAGGCCTAGTCTCGCACAGCTTGGCCACAGAGATGCCACAAAACTCTCCACCCTTTCCGTTATACCCTCTACCATCTCAGCCCGGTGAAGCCTGCCCAAGACCCTAAGATTCTAGAGACATCTCGCAGTTGAATCGATGCTCGATCTGCGCAACGAGTTTGCAGAAGGCTGAGGCTGACACACTATGACCGGCTGACGCTGGCCTTGGGTGGAGCATCCAATGAAATATCGGCCAATCCGGTTAATGAAAGACAGCTGGCTGCAATTTGGAGTGTAGTGTCCTTGCGGATGCACCATCAGAACAAATCTATTTACGTATATGCATACATGCGTGTGTATGGGTGTGTGCGTGTATGATATGGTCTATGCATGTAAAATGTGTATGTACACATATGTATGTATGTATGTATGTATGTATGTATGTATGTATGTATGTATGTATGTATGTATATGCATGTGCTGATGAGTGTGTGGACCTTTGTTGTGCTATCTGTTCACTAAATAAGTATAGGTCTAAGTATGTATGTATGAACCAATGCATGTGTCCATGTACGTACATAGGCAGGCACGCAACCTAGGCAGCTCGGATTAGATAAGTATGTGTATGTTTCCGTCTCTGTGTGTGCAGGTGTGCGTGTGCGCATGGCATCCCACATTGTCTCTCGTTTTGGTGCCGTCTACACGAAATCACTTGTGCATCTCGTGGAGGACCATAGGCGGAGCATCTAGCAGCCATAGAAAGTCAAGTCAAAAACAGTTCAGTCTACGCCCACGTGCCCTAATTATGTGGCACGATGTTGCTGGACAAGTGAATCCGAAACTCTGAGGATTGTTCTGGCTGAGGCAGACCAAGCTGACCAAGCCCTAGTTTATGTGCAATCACTGTGTTGGCTGGCCTGGCAGCTGGCAGTACACGTGCAGCTGCTTTGGCCAGCGAACGTTCGTTCACTCTGCAGGTTCGAGGCATCTGAAACGTCTGGGGCCCGCACGCGAGTTGAGATCTATCAGACCTGGTTTGGTTTGTGCAAACTGACTGATCTGAAAAACGAGATTTGGGCAGCCAGCACTATGTGCATGCGAACAAGTATGTCTTGCATGAAAATGGACAGACCGGAAACACGCTGAGACGCACACTAGTCTGGGCAAACAGCAGACATGTCTCTCAGGACATTCACAAAAAAGCAAAGGGGCAAAATGTGTCCAACATCTATGCACAGCAGTGGTCAATAGCAGTCACATGTTCGAGAGGATTCAAAAGCAGCCTATGAATCTACCTTCCAATATTACAGTTGCCGTTCGCGGACCGTCAGCAGCCTCCTTTTCCAAATTATACCATTTGCCATTAGTCCCCGAATTCGAAGATACGGATAATCGGAGGAAGCATGGAACGGTTGCGCGGCCTGGACTGCCGCTCACCTGACGAAAGAGCATGAAATATCTTCTGGTCATCCAATCTCCAAGGTTCTCAACAAACTCTGATTTCTCCACGCTTCCAATGCTGCGCTGACGTTGCTGATCTTAAGTAGCTGGATGCTGGACAAGCTTTTCTGATGCCATGCTTCCCTCCCTGTGAGAGGCATACGACAGAGTCACTTCGAAGCAGTCCTTCGGTCAACGTCAAGTCCATCGCTTCGGCAGTTCGTACACTCAGACCCGAAAGCCACGTGGCTGACACTGATGTGATCCAGACGAGAGGACCTTCTGCAGTGATACTCCGCAGTTTTGCGTCTTTCGCGTACCTCATAGCCCCTGCTATCACTTGGACTTCTGTTTTGGCTTGCTCATTCACCGAGCCTATGATCAGGCAGACTAGGCGTCGGAGCCATCAAACTTCAGGACGCAAAACGGCCCTCTAGACTCTATTCAGGTTGGCTCAATCCTACACTTTCGTATATCTTCATCGAGTGGTCACAAGACACGACTCGGCACGGATCCGAGACCAGTCGTGCTTGTGGCTTTCCCATTTCTTGCGCCTTTGCTGGCTCCAAGAACTGTGGCTAGCGGCTAGCTTGCACGAATCTGAGCTGACGGTCCCACTTTCAAACTCAACACAGAGGGTTTTGTTGTACTTTGCAGATGCATGTCGGCATGTTGAACGACCAACGTCCCGAAATGCTTACAGCCCCCTGCATACTAGTTCAACTCGTGGGCAAAGTATCCAAAACCTTGGTCACCAAGCACTGCCCGCCCAACGAATCATGATTGCAAACAACCAAGGCTCCAAACCTGGCATGCCTTGCGCCCAAAGTAAACCCAGAAAGGCCAAGCACGAGTCCCATGGCTAATTTGGTGTCAATCCAATTTGCCTTGACAAGGCCATCCGGGTTCTCCCTTGCCGCTGCCACCGCCCTGGGCAGGGGTTGGCACATCCCCAAAGCAATCCGAAGCACGACTTCAGGCCGGCGAAATAGCGGGAACGCTGCCTTTCCTGGTGTGCCCCTCCCGTTTTAAGGATCACTGTGCCCCAAGACCCCGATGTGGAGTGCTGTGAGCTCATGCGCACTGTCCTAAAGCCTGGAAGCATTACGAGCGCAACCCGAAGGAATCGGAGCAAGGAAAGAAACGGCGGCGTTGTTACCGGACGTGCTGCCTATGCTGCAGGTGTTTGGTTGCTTCTGACTACCGAGCTTGCAACCCCAACCGGATGTAACCGGGTTGCCAACTTGCCACCTTATATCGCTACTGATTCCGTCATGTCTGCGCGCACTCTTGCAGTCTTCATTCATGGATGGACAGATGGATAGACAGATAGATAGATAGATAGATAGATAGATAGATAAACAGAGAATTCGATCGACCAATCGATAGATCGACAGACCAACAAATCGAACCAAAGAAGAAAGATAGATAGATGATCAGATGGATCAATCGCATCGATGGATGAACACACAGATCGATCAATCGACAGATCCCGCGATCGACAGTTCGAAAGATCGATCGATCGACTGTCAGACGTCAGGATGTAGCGCTGTGTGTCGCAGACCCAAGCTAGCTCTGACATGACATGCAAAGAGCTTCTGCACAGGCAAGCGAAGCCCTGTCGTTTCATATATGCGCTTAGCAGCCTGGCCAGTATGTCATGGTGTTGTATGTGTACCTGTCCTCTGGTCCGAAGCCATCATGTCGAATGAATCATCTTTGTCGTCGTTTACTGAATCAGCATGTGGAAGCAGTGCTTATGGCTTCTGGCTTTATGTGCATATCCAACTGCTAGTTATAGTTGTGTTGTCAAGAAAACACGGAGCTGACTCGGCGCTTGAGCTGCCGGCGAGATGATCTCGGTGGGGAACTCTTCCAGGTCTGCCAAGGTGTCCACCATCCTGCAGCCCCGAAGGCCGAAGGGGGCTCGAGTCGGGGAGATGACGAGTCCCAAAGCTGCAAAGTTCTGCGCCAATCGTAGTTTGCATATGGCACAGTCTCAACAGCCCGCTTTCACTTGGCAGCTCAATCCATCCAGCTCAGGCCGCCGCACTCGCCTGGCCTCGAAAAGTTCCAGGACTTGGGGGTTTCGAATCTTCCCCTACTACAGGAACTCGAACTCCTCCCTTCCAGCTCGCCAATGCTACGATCTGAAGAGGCGGACTCACGAATGCAGCGCTTGGCTTCACGCTCGAGAGCGCTTCGCTTGCACTGGCGGGCGGGTGTGGTTTCCTGAGGCGGGCGGGTGTGGTTTCCTGAGCAGGGGAATTGTGGTTGTTAATTTGTTCCGTGGAACGGAGCATAGTTCTTCTTGCTGCTTTCTTTCTGCGGCGTTCTTACCCGATTCCTTGATGTCAAGTCGTCGGTGTAGTGTTCCACGGCACCCGGCTGTGCTAAAGCAGCTAGATGTGTTGCTCCAGAGCTTCGGGAATATCCCCTTCTCCAGGTTCGTCAAGCAACGACCACCACATCAACAATCAAGCTTCCCAGCCTTGCCTATGTTTACCGTTCTGCCGCTTGTGCCGTGCCAACTCTGGCTAGCAGAAGCTACCATAAACAGTTCATAAACCACATGCCATATGCAAGCCTTAGCAAAAGGCTTTGCCCAAAGCTTCGAACCGGATTGCGTTTGCCATGGGGCGGCTGGGCTCTGTGCACCCAAGACACCTGGTGCCGTCACGCGATTCTTCAGGGAGCTGACAGGTTCGGGAGGCTCCTGCCATGGCTCTTCCAAAAAAATCTTTCCAAAAAATCCCTACCTCCCTTCTTTCGTCAGGGCTATGCTCCTCCCTCTCTTCTTCCACACAGTCAAGAGAAGGACGCAACACCCCTCTCTGCGCGTGGGCGCGCAACGGTTGTCCGGTCTCCGCGTGAAAACTTCTCGATGAGGCCCCGGTATACGAGCAGATAGTCCACCAACTAGCGTAGAAAGCTAAAACCTCCTGGCCTCATCAGGCTCACGCATGCACTTTATCCCCTATCCTCCCTCCCTCTCTCTCTTTCCAGGGCATAGCGGCTGGACAAAGCCCCCAGGTATCATGCCGACACGATGTTTTATCAGGTAAGGGGGAGTGAGTAGCGAATGTAGATCATCAGAGGCTGATGCCATAAAGACTACATCTCCCTCTTGCTTGCTTGCTTGCTTGCTTGCTTGCTTGCTTGCTTGCTTGCGTGGGGTCTGGGGACAAGTCCCCCGGCCCGAAGGCCAACCCCCTCAAAGTTCGCGCAGATCCGTCTGAGAGGCCCTTTCCGGGAATAATGATCCCTCTCTCTCTCTCTCTCTCTCTGCCGAGCCGAGGGTCTGCATGGGGGACATGTCAAGTTCTGGGCCTTATGTAGGGCTCTGCCGTTCTCGCAAGCATATATAAATAAGCAACAACCAATAATCCGCATTCACGTGGTTCTTGGTACTGTAGAACGTGCTTTGTGAGAGGCCAGAGCTCCTCCAGCAGGTCATGCTCCCAGGAAGCTGCAATCACAACCTGACATCACTCACATCTCATACGACACCTCTGTGAAGAAGTGCATATCGGTGTACCGTACTTGCCGAAAACCCTAGTGCAGGCATGGCTCAAATCTGGGGCCCTCCCGATCCCCGAGCCTTGAGCGGTTCTTCCGCTTTGGGCGTGTCGGGGATATCAGCGAGATTTAGGCCCTCAGACCTGCCGGTCCACGGCTCCTAGTCGTGGTTGTATCAAGCTTGGGCTTAGGGTTCCGTCGAAGGCACCGCTGCGACGTGTTGAAGTTGGGATGGGTCGGCTCACGATGCGGCGTTTCCGATGCCAACAGGAAGACTCCAGATCTGCCAGCACGAGCTCAGCAATAAGGGAGACAATGTTGGAAGCAGCACAGGAGTTGGGGAAGAGGACAGCTTTGTAGCAGAAGTTTTTTTCACCAACAACTCTTGAAACCAGCCATGTTTACATCTGTGCAGCATATGGTCTGCAACATTGAAGGGGCATGCTGACATGATGAGTTCAGCAGATTTCACCCATTCACAAATAAACACTCGGACTCCCGCCAAACCTTTAAACCATCTTGAACCATGAGCTTGTACTTGTGCCTGGATGCGAAAAACGGTAAAGAAACTCTAGAGCCTAATCCTACGAACTTGAAGCCCAAGAAATGCCAGCGGCGGAGCCTGGACCTTGGAGAGTCTCGATCGGCCTACAGGAGTGGTCGGGCTCCGAGTCCCACTCTTTAAGGCAATGGATATACAAGGACTATGAGGGATTCCCACCTTATAGTCTGATTCTCTATGAGGACCATAAAGTAAGCTTCTTCGGTCACTAACAAGCCGGGGGTCATATTATCTGGTAGGTGGTCCACGAACCCATCGCCAGTCTTGTCTGGTTGCGGAACCCCCTATCTTTCATTTTCGATTCCCCCGGCAGGGATGTTCGTCGGCTGGGCCGCACCTTCGCGTGCCGTTTTGTCTTGATGCACTTGTGGATGACTACCATGTAGCAAGGTCAGTTCAAGCTGCTTCCCACTTTGCCAGGGTATGTGGGGAGCGCGGAAGAATGGGTGGGCCATAGTATTCTGTGAGGTGCGGGCCTCTGGGATTTCAAGATCAACCTGCCTGCATTCTGTCCCAGTACGCCCAACTCGCAAGGACATGCAGCTTTGAAGCCTAAATCTTGCAATTGAACATCAGCGACAACATGACTTATTCACAGCCGGTATAACTGCAAAGCGGCAAAACGGCGCTGCGCCTGCTGCGCCTCGTGAGGCTGCGCCTCCATCTCTACAACCTCCATCTCAAGCTTCACGAACTTGGGCTCGTCAGGAGCCGTGGGATTCATAAATTTCCTCAGCGTGACGCATGACACATCCACTGCATCTCCTTTGCCAGATGGATAGGGCAGGGTACCGATAATCATGAAGCTCTGCTTGAGGAATGGATTCCACCGAGGCTCCAAAAGTCCCCGCAGGAGGCGAAACAACAATCCTAAACCTACAAACCCAATACCACTATGAGCCCACAACTCTAACGCCCCAAGGGCCGTACAGTTGATCATAACATGCTGCATAGCGGAATATGTGACAACATGATACAGCATCCGATGTCAGGTCCAACTGTCTAACCCCGCAACAACATACTGTAGCATCATCTGGCATGATATGCGACAAAGCTATGTATCTTGACCATCTTAATTAGGACTAACTATATAGCAGAGCGAAGCTGCTTGCCCTGAGACGTAGTCTGCGTCTGAGGCACTCGAGGGCTCCGGGTGGACGAGGTCGCGGTGCAGGTTGCGAGGTTTTGAGCAGCTCCTAGCTTCGGCTGTGTAGGGTTGAGGGATACTGTTTATTGAGTTTTTTTGTATGGTCAAGAATCGGGCACCTATGATCAACTTCTTGATCTTCCTTCCAAAGACTTGTTCACGCGCAGTTTGCGCTAGGTCTCAGGACCCTTTCGTTTCGACATTTCCAGTGTTGTCGGACTTCAGGCTTGTTAAGTGCCGGTGCGCAATGGGTTCTTGCAGTTGTCGGGGAAGGGGTGTAATTCCGCCACTTGTTGAACACTGGCCGTGCATTTCCTGCATAAGAGCTCTTTGGGTATGCTGACTGTACTCTGGTCTAGATCTCCAACAAAGGTCCTAGCTCTCCCATAACATATGAAGCAGTCAGGCACGTCAACAAAACGGAAACCCGAAGCACACCTGAAAACAAAAACATTAAACAGCAAAATCGCAAATAAACACGCCAAAGTCCCGAACTGCCGTGCCTGCCTCGTCTTGCGAATATTCCAAAACTGCTTCAGTTCAAGAGCAGCCTAGAAAATCGATTTCCGCCATCCGATTGTACCATGTGAGTACCCGTCTGCGTGCCTGTTCCACATGCTTCCAAGCAAATAAAAACCATAAATTCCGTGTGTTTTAATGGGTCCGCTGAAAAAACATCACATCGTCATGTGCTCCAGAGCCTCCGCGTCGTGGTTTTCACGAGGCAAAACGCTTCTAGCAACGTCGAAAACTCAAATTCCTCGAGTTGTTAACTCTTCCCGACAAACCCCGGTCGATGAAAAGATCGAACACAACTCAATATATTAGCACTCCGCCTGGCAGCTGCTGAAGCATTGTGTTTCGAGGTGAAACGCGCTTTGACGCCAAAACGCAGACTTCTCAATCAATGACACATGTGTGCTTTTGCTGGTTTTTGCCATGCGTCGGAGCGATATACTAATTGCTACTGCTTATAAGTACACTTGACACCTCTTCCCAGTACCATTGACAGATGGAAGACCGCGGCGGAATCGTTTATACCTGCCGCAGCCTTTCGCCATGCTCATGCTTCACTGCGAGGGTGAGCTACATAGAAGGAACACACATCTGAAATTGTCCCGTGGATCCCTTGGCGACCCTGGAAGTTGCGGGATTCGGCTTGCGGATGCCTGACTCCCGTATCAAGCCCCGCAGCGCGCTCCTGCGCATTCTCGGAGGCCATGCCTTGCACCTTAAATCGGCAAATCTGAACCTGATTGAGGCTTTGGCTGGCATACCTCAGGGCCCGGCCCGCTTCATCACTGCTGCAGCTACTGCCTTAGGAGAAATGGAGGAGCGCAGACCAGACTTGACATGTCGAACCTTGTCCGTCACACCGTCCACAACAAACACAAGCCTGAAACTCAGACTACCCAAACGTTCTGGGGAAAAATCCTCTGCTGCCTGAGATTCAACACCGCTTTTCTCACCGCCACCCCGCTGTTTCCAGCTCGGCCTTCCCCTGGGGCTGCTGCCTGAGCCTCCTGCAGTTCCTCCCGAAAGAAAGGACTCTCAAACACTTTCAGACTACGAGGCGTCCCCTTTGATGTCCCGCAGGCCTCTTGTGGGATGTCTCTTGTGCCCCTAGCCACTGCACATCACACTACTGCTAGTCGCATCAATACCTGGACCTTCGAGGCTTCTCCAGGCTGCGGCGTGGCACTGATGGTAAAGCAATACGGACCTACGACAAGTAGTGACCAACATGTGCGTAATGATCGCAAAGATGGCTCAATCCCGTGATGCCTCGGATGGAACCCGGCAGAGACAAAACAAAGGGCTTCTTCCAAGGGCAGCAAGTTTAGGGGGATAGCTGCCTGCTTGCCGACTTGCGTCCTCTGCTCCGGTAAGGTTCCTCATGCTACATTCCATAGTATTGCTCTTCCGAACCGCAACTCTTCACGTTGCCTCTTTCAAAGCCCGGCCTCTTCACTGTGGGCGAAGCGGCAAGCTGGACCCACAACACAGCGACCTCGGAACGTCGGCGATGCCACGACTTTTGTGTGAAGTCCTCAAAGCTGGCCGAGCTCAAAACCCAGCATGTGGAAGCTGCACATCTTGCTCTTCAGCAGATGGGGCCTGAGCATACGAGACTGTCCAGGTCTGCCGAGATTCTGTGCCAGAATGTCCAAAGTAGTCTAGCTGATCCGACTGATCCTACAAATCTAGACCACTGAGACACTTCTTTCGCTTCCTCTTCCTGCTTCCAGAGCACTGTACCCGGAGCTGCTGAACTGAGTGCGCATAGCGGCAGCCCTTCGCATCACATTTCCCGGTGTGCAGGAAAACCTCAAGTTCGCAGCTCGCGAGCTCGCGGTCTAAGAGTCTCAGAGTCTTAGAGGGGCCAAGCTCCAGGTTCATTTGAAAAGGCCGAGTCTAGGAACTTAAATAAAGTGTTGCGTTCCTGTCCTGGTCTACACTTACTACTTCTGCTGCTGCTACTTCTCAGCGCCAACTTGTTGCACCATCAAAGTAAAACGAATGCAACTCTAGCACTGGTCGCTCTTCGGGACATCTGCAAGCAGGGAGCGTGCGCTTAGATGGGCTAGGAAGCCCCGAATCGTGGAACTGGCTTGAGCGCAGCCGTTTCGAATCGCAAAACATGTAGACCCTCAAAGTTCCGAAAAGACTGTACCCAAAGCCGAAACACACTCAGCTCCGAGCTGGACACACCGAGGTGCACTCGAAGTCCGGGGAGGGTCGCAGGTCGTCCTCTTGCATTCATAATGGCTTATGCTTTCTTTAAGATTTCTTGTCCTAAAAGAGCCGCGCCTGGCCGTGTGCGAAGGAACAAAGTGAGCCCTTCCGGCATTTTCCAACCTTCACATAGCTCCCGACTCGAGGGTTCATCCCCGCATAGCTCATACACAGGCACAAACAGTTGCTCAGGCATAAAACTGAGACATGAACAGATGGACCCGGCTGGACGCGGGGGGCAGCTACTGCGCATCATTGCACCCTTAGGATATTTTTTCCTGCCGGAAGTACCATTTCCCTGTCACAATCCCGCAAGGGCTTACACGGCTTCAAATCCAAACGCCGGCGATTCCAAAGTTCCCACCACCGCAGCTCGAAGATGCTTCATCAAACCCAGGATTCCATGAAACCTATCTGGCGCAACGTGGCATCAGCAGCCTGCCAAAACTCACAGAGCCGGGTCTTCCAGAGAGGTGAAACCTGGTCTTCATGGCGCACAGTCTGTGAGAGGTCATTTCCGATCTTAGAGAAACTTCGGAGCTCGATCTGGCACAGGTTGATGGTCAGTTCTGCTGATCGCCTTTGCTCTGTTCTCCCGCTTAACGACCTGCGTTGGGTGGGTATGAGACTCGAAGGCTTCATTAATGACCATGCTCAGAGGAAAAAACCGTCGCCCTCATCAGCGGCATTCAAGATACATGAAATCTCTAAAGACTCTCAAGTGATCAGGTCGTGGGTGGTGATCATGAGGAGAGTACATGCCACCATAGATATGGGTTTCAACATGGCATCGGCATCACGCCGGACAAGAGAAGAGGAGCATCTGAGAGCAGCATCTGTCACTTCTATTCATTGAATAGTTACTGTTGAAGTCCCTGCATGTGTCTGAATTCAGTTGACCCCGAATCATGTCGCTTAAGCCTCGATTGCGCAAGAAGCCCATGACCCCATGCCACACCTTTGGCCCCATACAATGCCTTCCCAACCGTTTGTTTTCCTCTCGCGACTTCTTTGGCCCGCCGCTCCAAACCACGCGAACCGGCAAGGCCCAAAGGTCCAAACATGCCCTTCCTGATGCTACTCATGTTGGATGCCTTCTCGACGACTTTTCCTGCGGTCTCCCTTGGTCTGGCCTATCGAAGGCCACGGTGAAGGCAGCGAGACCCAGCTTAAGGCTTACGAGCTGATTCTTCAGGTCAAGTCACTATGGTGCCTGACTGAACCAAGGGCGGTTGAATCGGGTCTCGGACTTATCTTCCATTTTTGGGCCAAAGAGCGAATGTGAACGACATGCTATCCAAGGTTGAGGTGATGATTCGGTGTCGGTTGCAGTGTCGAAGCCACCCGATCATCTGCCACATTATCGAGAAGCATGTGCAGCTTCGGTACCATAGTCGCTACCGGCTTTGATTGTTGTTGCATCTGACAGCTGACAACCGGCAAACATGCAATAGCCCACTTGCGCAAGCAAGCTGGTGTTTCGGATCAACCTGTCGGTTTCTGTTTTCATTTTTTGAGCTCGGCTGCAGCATGTGAAAATGATGTAATGTCAGTTTACCTTGCAGACTCAATACTGCGGCAACTCTTGCGCATGACAGCACGAAGTTGTTGCTTCCGAACTGGTGGGCCAAACCAGTTTGTGGGCCTGGCATGCTCGACAGCTAAACTGACAGAACACGTGGATTCAGCACAACTTCTACCCGTTTCAGAGTTTCTTGGCCCTGAAGCTCCATCCATAAGTAGATCTTTGCGCAACTGCATCCGACAATATTCGGAAGTCCCCTCCGATCCCAGTTGCCGAACAAAGCCGGCGGGGGCCTTCCCCTTTCGCGCAGCTGGTGGCCTTCCTGTTCTGAAAACGCCCCTACAGTAGGTCTTGGTAGCAATCTCCAGTCATCTATCCATCCCTAGACAACAGAGATATGGTGCCCCATGTCATGACCGAATCCTGCCTTTACGGGGAGAGGCGTGGGCGTGTGCGTGTGCTTTGAAACCAACAACCTGACAAACATGTACCAGCAAGTAATGCACAATCCCAGTTCCATAAATCCCCACATGCAACAAGTCCACAAATACGCAGATCCGTCAGTTCACAAATTTCGACTTGCATAATTCAGTTAATTCATCATAATTCCAAAGTGGCCTCATTCCACAACTCCACAAATCCGAAAATTCCACAGTTCCTTTGCGAACAGTAAGTGGGATGACAATGAAGAACAAATGATATTGTGGTTCTTGAGCTGGAGATTGTACAGTCGTGACGCCAAGATCCGAATATCATCAAATATGAGTTGATGTTCACTGTGGTGCTCAAAATACCGGCTCGCAGAGCATTGCTTGGATGTGTTCGCGAGGCGAAATGCTTCGAAAGGGCCATTTCCCGCTAGCATGTCAAGGACGATACCCAAAAGCGAGGTGGTCTTGGTCATCTATATACAACTTTACGGTTTGAAACAAAAAATGATAACCTGGGCCTTGGAAGCGAATACGACTACGATGATTGTTGATTGTCGCTCCGAGGCCTCGCCGAGAAGCAACCGAGGCCCCAGCCTGTGCCGAAGTCCGACTTTGGCGGCGGTGGCACTGCCATGCACCTTAAGTGCCGTCACTGCCTAGCTCCATTGCGGCACATTTATCAAACTTCACGAAGCGACGGTTCTGCGATTCCGTTGTCTGCAGCTCGCGACTCCTCTCGAGCTTTCAACAACACGTCTCAGGTATCAAGACCTGCCTCTTTCGTGGGCAATGCCTTGCGGTCCAAGAGTCCATCCAACGGGAGGCCCCGCCTCCGGCAGCAGCCCGATGCTCGAGCCACTATGAGCCACGGAAGGATGACTCCAGCAGTGCCGCAACCGCTTCAGGACCCAAAATCGAGCATGAAAAGGGTCGGTGTTGTCGTCCATCGAGCCTTCAGCTGCAAATCCACTTTGTTGGGGTCGCTGAGTTCTACATTACAGTACATTACAGTACATTACATTACATTAAATTACATTACATTAATTTACATTACATTACATTACATTATACACTACGTCAGTACGCCTTGGCCGGCAGCGCAGGACGTCAAATGAGGGCTTTGGGCGCCCATAGCCATAGGCCTGTTGTGAGCTACAGGGACAGGGCATTCGGAGACGGAAGATATGCAGCGGCTACAGACGGAGCAGCCAGCAAGACGTTGAGCGGGCATCAATCGGGCAAGTGCTCGTGCACGTGTATTTGCATCGTTCCCGTCCTTTTCCTTCATGCTGCTGCAGTCTCCTGAGTTTGGACCGTGTGCTAGCTGCTGGCTTGTCCGAGCCCCCGTTCATTTATTGCGACGTATTGCAGGTCTGTTGACTTGGTTCACTGTTCATTGGGAGCCGTGCATAGAGCACAATGTCTGGCTTCTTGCGCCCGAATACTTCGCACCTGCATCGACGAGAGGCATGCCTACTGACAGAGGGGCAGGTATCAGCCCAGCGGCGGCAACTCCACTAATCAGCCCTGCGTCCAGCAATTTCATGCCATTTCGGTCAAATGCCGAACGACCTGATGCTATACCTCCAACGAAGCCCAGAATCTGGGCACAATCAGTGTATGAAACACTACAGCATGCCACGCCAGTGTATCGTTTGGCTAAGCCCGCGTGGTGGCGATTGCAAGCAAACCTTTACCGACGACTAAGACTTCCTTCGGTTCTAATGCTTGTTGCCTATGGGTGTTCTGTCGCGGTCTCGGACGCGGCCAGAGCTCACATCTTCATCGTCACTCTCAACCTCGGAAGCTGTCGCATCAGAGATGGGACGCACTTGAAACAAGGCCGGCGTTGGACTCGTCGGCCCCACAGGAGCGAAGGTTCCCTATGCTTATTTCTTGCGCGCCCAAGCCTAGTGGTTACGACTTAGACGATCGCATCCTTGAACAATCACGGAGCAGGGTGTTCTGCATAAGGCGCTTCGCGAACGTTAAGCCAACATGCCAGAGCTAGACCCTCGTTCACTTTTTTGTGATCTGCGAGCACGGACTTTTTGAATGATAATAGCCAAATTATTGCCTTGAGCGTAGTTGGGTCTAGTCGTATGCTTCATATTTCCAGGCTGGAGCGTTGCGAGCTAAGAGTCTTTAGGGTTTCTGCTGGAAGATTTAGCTGGGACAATTTTGCGAGGCGTGGGCATGCAGGGGTAAGACAGGCAGTATGGCATGCAGATTTTACTGCTGAGTGCCAGACGCTGACTGACAAAAACCGGAAATTGACCCAATGTTTACAAAGGCTGCATTCAACATCTCTCGCTAGGTGTTGGTCCTCATCGATACCTCCATCCGACGAGTGGTCAGACGGAGACTGGTATACTTCTAGGGTTTACGAGAACATCCAATTCCATCAGTTGTCTTATGGCTCAGATGGGGCCGCTCGAGCAATTCAGGCGAGGCTTGTCGGGCGGAAGGTGAGGCCTACCACAAATTGCAAAACAAGCTGATCATAAGGCGCCGTCTCGCCGCGATCGTTCAACCTTGTCAGCAGGGGTGACAAGAATGGAGGGGGCCAGGACGTGCCCAAAGACAAAGATGGATTAGGGCACAGAAAGCGCTCAAATTACAGCCACCCTCATCTCTCGCTCCGATGTTCGTGGGGATACTTCAAACACGTAGCTGTGTGGGTAGTCATTCGTTGGAAAAGACCTGGTTCAGCCACATATTCGCAACAGCTGAGGTGGCCACCCAAGCTTGCGAACTTTTATCTTCCCACCACGGATCGCCTGACCAATCGAGCTCGTACTCTTGGGAGTTGGTGCTTGCACACAGCAGCGACGAACTTGGATTTGAGTGGTATGCAATAGGCATGCACAGATCTGAAGCCTCAACCCCACCTACAGTATGTTTACCCGTGACATGCAAGCACGCCGAAACAAGCCCTGCGACCGTGGCGCCTGCACCGGCCCAATGCCACGGCCCTTCACGTCATGTCTCACGGAACAAAACCCTGCGAGCCTTCTCGGGGTCAGACCCGAAATCTGCAGAAAACTCAGATTTGGGGAGCCTCACTTCGCATAAACAGGCAAGACCAGGGCAAGACGATGGCGCACAAGGCACATCAAACACATCATCTCCCCTTAACTTCAAGTAGATAGCATCAACTGATGTTTCGGGTTCAGCGTCCTGGGTTTAACGACCGATCGTATGCTGGCAAGGTGCAGTGCGAATACTGGATCCCCGCCACCTCGGGTCTGCAGCTTCCATGGTTCGGAGTCCAGCTCTCTGAGAGAATAGCTTAGGGTGGAACAACTCCGAGCAGTGGGCGCAAACTAACCTTTCCAGGGTACCCCAGGAGGGTGTCACGTTCACGAAGACGCCGAAGGTGAAAATCCCCAGCACCTTCCAAGAAAAACGTCGAGACCGATCCCCTCTTGACGGCTACCACGACAGCCATGGATTGTTTATGTAGATTCAATCCAGACAGTCGTAAGGCAAACACCCATGTCCATGAAGACTGCTCGATGGGCGGCTTCATTATCTCTTCACATGTCGTCGAGCACTGTACATGCTTAGACTGTACAGAGAGCTAGTCGACAGCGGCTTAGCTGCTGTATTTGTCGACACTCGCGCGTCCGACGCTTAACTTGAGCAGGAACTATCCTGCTGCAACTGTTGCTTCTGCCCTCCCCCAATCCGCAAAGTCATTCTTGGCTTTGCGCAGCGGCTGAATAGCGGACAAGACGTCCACATCCTCTTGGAGGCTGTCTTTAGCAAGCCGCAGGAGATCCTCGTGCGGATAGCGAGAGATCATTTCAAGCACGGCGGGTTTGGTGGCGTACCTGGTCGGGATGCCCTGGCCCAACGCGAGCTACCATTTGGCACCCGGCAGAACTAAGTTCGAGTCGAGATGCCTCAAGCTCGTCTTGTCTGCCTCAAAGGCCGCAGAGACCACATCAGCATCGGCAAGAAACTTCGACCTTGTCTGCAATTCTATCAGCAAACCGCAAAGCCTCAAGCAACAAGAAATTTGTCGAGCACCCTTGCCAGCTTTCCGACACAAGCGCGCTAAGGAAACAGGAATCGCAATTTCATGATGTCGCTGATTGCATATGAATGAAGATATGGCAGGTGGGACAGACTGTCTGTTGTTCACTTTGTAGCCAGAGCCACGCAAAAGCTGTCGACAGCCCTCAGCTCTCGGAAAGTAAAAAACCGAAATCCCGGGGCACCCGCCAGGCGAATTTCAGGGCATGCGGATGCTCTCGGACAGCATCGAGCAGCAAGGCCTGTCGCAGGATATCTGAAGCCGGAAACCCGATTTCCGCCAAAATTGATTGACATTCGTGTTCTGAACCGTATGAAACCGAGTAATAGTAAGATATTATATCGCAATGTCATTTGGTCTCTCGCCAACATGTCTCTCGTGACGGCCGCGTCATCTCGTCTTTCGCACAGACCCCGCTTCCTATCGCTGGCCCAGCCTTGTCCCCGACGTACTTGGCAGCACGGGGATTCTGACCGACGGCGACCAGGACCACCTGTCGCGAGCAGCTCAGCTCGGACCCGCGCTGGGCACACATCCGTGACTGTGCCGCCACAGATGTGTACTTATTCATCGACGGCGCCAGTTATGAAGAATAACAGCACTGACTGCTAAAACCATCACAATTCTTTACTCGTGTCAATGCTCGTTGAGGAAAGAACAGGCTAAAGACTTCTGCAAAGAATTGGTGGTTGGGTGGAAAGTTGGTGCTGCGGCCTGAACCGAGAACAGTGCGAATGGCAAAGCTGATAGAAGTAATGCTGTACTTATTAATAATCGCACAGATAGCCGGCAACACTTGTCACCATAACCAAGTGCCATACAGCTTCGAGCCTACGCCGAACATGCTTGCATCCATTGCTGGCACCCGCTCGTGCCCCGCGTTGGCTCTTGGAGTACAAAACATGGATGTGCAGCCTTGCCCCAAGTCTAGACAAGTCAGAAGAAGAATGCCAACAGGTATCGTGAATCATCACCTTCCCGGCAACGTCACCTCTCGAACCATAAACTTCGCCGGCACAAAGCGGAGCGCTAGACCGTTCCTTCGTTCCGGATTCAGAGGAAGGGCGCGAGTAACGGGTAAGACACTGTGTGTACTGTAGTTTTCAGCCGCTCTTTCTTTATCCAGGGGCAAAACGGGCTGTTGAGACACCTAGGTGGCGTCAGGACTGCATGCCGTCGGTCGGGTTGGCTGCAGCACTTTGAAAACTCACCGGGGGCGAGATATAAAATGCGAAGCCCAGGTTCCTCCTTACATTTGCAATCATTCGCAATCCTCAAAACGAGCCTGACCTGGCATGCGTCTTACAAGCTCTAGAAATCATCTGGCCCCCGCAGATTCAAGGATTTCTGCGCTGCATTGCGGCCCTTGACCCTTCTGACTCGAAACACTCGAACTTGTCCAACACAAAGGTTCTGGGCCACAGCTGTCATCACCATGGGCTCCGTCATGTGATGTTTTTTGCAGAATTCCAAGGCCAGTGGGTTCCTCGGAACATGGCTTGGGCGAGCGGCTCGTTTAGCTAGAACCCCCGTTCCCCATCCGTGGCAGTTGATCAGTCGACGGAAAGAAACTCGCAATTCGGGTGATGTTGTGCAAAGGCTGGGAAAGCGCAGTCTCCCAGCTCGCGGCTTCGAACCTTGTATAGTCTGCATGTACGCATGCATTGGTAATTAAACCACCGGGAGATGACAACATTCACAACGATGATAAGACAGAAGAACGCTGCAAAAGGAACATAGCCAAGTCTCACGGCACCGCACTATGCTATGCTGCTTCACTGTCGCCACATGGTAAAACTACCCAACGGTTGCTTCTGTCTGTAACTCAGCAGCGGAGATATACACAACCAATGCCTTAGACAATTTGACTCCGTGCTGGGAAAATATGGGCAATACGGACATGTAGTTCCATCTGCATCTGAATGTGCGCATTGCGCGTTACTCATGCCTAGTCATATAATCCACACGCGCCTTCCTCGCTTCAAGTCAAAACTACTTATAGTACCACCACCACCATCATCACCACCGCTCCTGCCACTCCTCTTGCTGCGTTGTGACGGCGACGGTGGCTGTGCCAGTCAAGGCGACGATGTCCACGACGACCACGACAGCCACCAACGACAGTTGCAGAATGATGTAACACACGAACACGAATCGGTCGTGGTTTGGTGGATAACCCAACCGCGCTGTTCTCATTCCTGGAAAAGCACATAGTGACCTAGCGGCTATAGACTCGACACACTGTCGATGAGCATTAAGCGAACCCACGAAAAACGGGATTTGCCGCAACAATCCAAGCCTACCGCTCTAGCAGCGTGCTCAGATTTCACCACCATCCCCTCCGGATCCCCTCCCAGCCCTCTCAGAGCAAATTAATCAAATCTAGGCGTCTGTTCAACGGCAGCTGAAGCCATCTTGGCGGTTTGCAGCCGAGTGTACTGCAGAAGCAGCCCATTCTTCGCCTGAGAGATGGACAATAAGTTTGATGGTGGGGAGTATTGATGGTGGATGTTCGAGTCATCGAGTCAATCGGCTCAGAATCAGCTGAGGGATTTCAATTCCTGACCAGCAGAAGTGCCAAAAGTGCATTGTGTCATCAGCATGGGACCAGACCAACACTGTCTCAAGTCTGCCGAGCTTCGATGTGCGGCATCAAGAAGGCTTCGTCTGCACAGGACAGCCGCAAGCCCTCCATATCCCTCCGTCCCTTCACTCTCCCGCATTCCCGAACCATAGGACCATTGCTTGTAGTTCATGACTGGTTCAGGGCTCAAGCGCAAACGATGACAGTATGCATCGAGCAACCAACGCATGAGTCAGCGGGTGAGTGTTGTAAATGGGCACCGCTACTGTCATGCAAGATCATGCAACAACATGAACGCAACTTCCTGACATGCCCAGCCGCTTTTCCGAAGATCCGGATGCAGGAAGCGAGCCACGTCCGGATCTGCATTGAGAGCCTGTGGTGGCATGAAGCTACCTTCGCATGACATCCTCCTGCAGGATGCCTTTCTACATAGTCTGGCCAGCCGGCTCTCCAAGGACCCCACTGCTATCAGAGTCGAGACTTGAACAAAGTCACAAAACAGCCCGGCTCTCCTGAAAACATGATGAACCGCTCGACCCAAGTGCGGTGCGCAGAATCCTGGAAGCGCCCCTTCCGCCTCTTGAAGACCCTACCCCGTCGTCGCACAATACATGCAACACGCTGAACTGGAACCATTCCTTCCCACATGGCCTTCTCCGCCAGCTTCTTATTTTTCCGCGCTGCCTCTCCCAGATTGCAAGTCGGCGAGTCTTCTCTCCAACATAAAATCTCATAGTTACTGCCAGCCGAGAAGGGAACAGTCGACGCTCACTGGGCAGACCGGCGCGGATGGCTTGCGAAGCATCGGGACTCACATTCTGTCTCGTGGGAATGGTCTGGCACACTGACAGGCCTTCGATGCTCGGGCCAAGGCAAAAGGGTGGCTTGCCATCGCCAGCTCCACTACCTCTTCGTCCTGGGCGGCCGGCCAACCAGAAACTGTGAAGCAACTGTTTGTGTGTGTGTGTGTTTGTTTGTTTCGGGGTGCACCGGAAATGCATGTGAAAGTCCAGACTCCAAGCCCGTAAACCTTAAATGCTTGTGGAGCTCGCATCTGGTGTTAGGAATGTAGACAACTCTGCGATAGTACCTTTCCAACTTTGGGGGCGTGCGCCACGTAGCTGTGTTGGTCTGAAGGAGCACTCATGGATGGGAACTGCCACCAGATGCACGACCAGGGCACGCCTCGCAGCGAAGCTCCACGGACGTGGTGCAGTGCCTTGCCGTTTTGCCTCACAGCGGCGAGTGCAAGGTCTCGGTCACGCCTCAACTCCTGGGGCAACGTAGGACACGGGTCTTAGTTAATCCACTGCACATAGCGTTGATTTAGCATAACCCATATGTAATGAAACACGTTGAGAAACTTTGAGCTTTGCAGATTGACCTCTCCGGCTGTTCCGGCATTGGGTGACTTCTGACTTCGACTACACATTGACCACGCCACTTATACTGGCCGGCTTGGCCAGAGCGAAACTTGCTGTTTGAGGTCCGCTCCATTGACGGCTTGAGCTTGCATATCCGCTCCTCGGTGGCGTAAGCGAGGGCTTCTCCATCAGACATAAGCATCACCTCAGTCTCGGGGATTCGCAGGACAATCCGGGAACGTATTGTTTTCCGGCACACTTCTCGACCAATGAAGCTGCGCAGAATGGCACCCCTCCGAATGGCCCCGTGGCTAATCGTGGCTAGAGATGTTGCTGCGCTTCAATGGAATCGGTGTTCTTCACAAACGTATAGGCTGATGTAATGAGTCAGTAGGACCACTGCGGAGCACAAGTAAAGCCCCCTCGGGGTCAAAGTCTAGTACTGTTACTTCTTTTTCCTGGTAAGCATTGTAGATGCCCGGATTCGTTGTTTACTGGTCTTGCAGTCTTTTCACAGTGATTTCACATAGCTCTTTGGCAGCTTTGTGTTTCAGACTGGTTAGGGTGCAAGTGTTTTGGAAGCCTTTGTGCGAGTAACTACCTCGCAGAGTCTAGTATACAGCTGAGATTTCGGGACATATGACCTATACGTCGATAATCTCATTCTGTCGGACAAATGACACAGCAGAAGTGCCCCGCCTGAGCAGCATTTTGAACGTTGCCACTTCGACACGTGCAACATACAACGACAGAACATCCCCAGCGATATGATGCAGCCCTTGGTGATGACCTCTCTTATCTGAAGAGCAGCTTGTAGCGTGTCTCGATCGGAAATGGGCTCCAACTTCTGGTGGTCCTTGGCGGTTCGAAGTCCGCTCGACCATCTGACACAAGAAGGCTGCCAGTAGCACCTTGCTCTGGCAGCCTCGCCGGACTCGTCGGACCATGTCTTGGGGTCCGAAAGCTGGACGGCAACAACCTCCTATTTCGTGAGTCGCGAGGAGTTGCACGAATGCGGCCAGAGATCCACATGTACGAGAGCCACCTCAGCATCTCTCCCACAACGGCGATGCACTCCCTACTGTCGTACTGCTGCCGGCAGGATGCAAAGGAGTCCTGAGCTTCGCACCTCAGCCTCTGGTCCGTCGACGACCTCGCCCAGACGCTGAGCCTCGCCTCACATGGTGCCATGGTGTCAGGTGTCCTACCATGGGGGCCTAGGTATTGGCTGTAGTGCAGATAGGTGGAGGTCTGGAGCATACACTGCAAGTATTCGCCAACGCAGCATGCAGAGTTTGCCTGACTCATTGTCATGTCAGTATAGTCTGGCTGTACACGATCCTGTCATTCGTCAGCGCGCCGTGATACTGTGTGACGTGCAGAAGGATCCGGCCAGAAGCTGCTGCCATACCAAGACGTCACAGACAACCCTGCCCCTGTACAGGCATACAGGGTACAGGACTGTCATCAGATCGCCCCACTTGCCTAGGGGTTGCTGGTCATAAAGAAGACGCTGTCGTCTCCAGTGTAATCCTGACGGAAGGATCGGCTGCACACCATGCCAGCCATAGAGTGGATGCCCGTGCTCGGACAAGCCTCTGTCACTGCTGCAAGACGAGTTGAGAATCTGGGCGAATCGCCAGTTTACGCGCCCCGGTTTCAACCCCGAGTCTACATCTCCTGATTCTGGCCGTAAACCTCAAAACGATTCCGCAAGAAAGCCCGTACAAGCCTCAGAGATTTCTGAAACACTGCCACATCACGCCTTCATGCAAGTTGGTCCGGCTGCGCCTGTTTCTCGCTTGATCGCCATCATCACATCAAACACGAAAGACCGTCTGTCCTGGGTCTAAACAGGGAAGTACGGAAACCAGTCAGGATTAAGGCACTTTTGCGATTCGCTGAGATTTGTGTAACGCTGGACTTGTTTGCTTGGCAACAGGTGGTCGAGCAACGCCAGAATCTAAAGATCTGTCCTCCCTGTCTGTCAGTTTTCAGCGGCAAACTTGACGAATGGTGGAAGCCGCGAAACCATGTCCAGCTCTGTCACGACACGGGAGGAGAGCCCTCGCAGAATCCGAACCTCGAGTCACCAGGTACAGTGCTACAGTTACAAGACTACCGGCATCCGGCTTCTCGGCATCTGAGTGTTGCACTTGCAAAACCGCTACAGTGAGATCGAAAAACCCATGTGCCTGGCCAAGACACCTTTATTCTGTCTTCCACGTTTGCCATGGCTCTGACAGTCCGAGGTTCGAGCAATCTAAACACGGCTTCCAATCCGTTTGAACTGCAACTCTAGCTGTTCGCATCTCGTGCTTTAAGTTCAGTAACGGTTCATCGGCTTTGATGTGAGCTTGAGGGCTTAATGTCTGGGTCGTGGACGTGCAGTGTTGGAGCGTTGGGCAAAAGTAGGTGCTCCGAGTTCGCACAAGCAACCAGGCTTAAAAAGTGCCCTCTGTCGATAGGATAACTTCAATGATTATGTTGGCAACGACGGCACTTGCCATGAGGCCGATGGTGCTTCTGTTGCTGGTGGTGCTGACCGGGGCTATGACTTGATTATTGTGTTTTTGTTGCTTGCTCTGACATGACCACTATACTATATGTTACTTCCGAGTGCCCCACCTCAGCATCGAGCCACTCTTCCGATGCGACCTGCGGCAGCGAGCAAGCTCAGATTCTTCGGAATGCCAACAAGCTACAAGCGGAAGGACCTGCAAGAGACACTTGGGTTCTTATCGCCGACCACACTCGAAAGCTGATACCTGCACACAGCACTTCCTGATGAAACTTAGGCAGCCCACCAGACGCAGAGATTCGGGATCATGATTCTCCTCGCTCTTCTTGATCCTGTGCCGTCTATCGGGCAACATTAAGGACCACCCATGAACACCCTGACTTGTTCCGTTTGACAGCTTTGCATCATGTTTCTCTGGCCAAAAATTCCGGCAAGAAAGTTGGGCAGCTCTCACTGGCGCTTTGGCACTGTACCGGGGAGCTAGTCTGATACCTCTGGGAGTAAGCAGATGCTGGCAACACTGCCTCGGAGGCCGCGATAGGTCGCCTGACCTCAGCATTTGTCTGAAACCATTCTTCTTGTCAGGGTTTCTGATGCTTGATCTGCAAGGATAAAATCGTGACGGCACAACTATGGCAAGTAAGGGATTCGGCAACACATACTCATTGCAGTTGGGGGGAGAAGTTCCACATTTACCTCTCAGGTGTCTCCCGGTGCTGCACCTCATTGTCAAGTAGAAGCGGTCGGCTTCCTCGTTGAACTCGAGGATCCGAGCATAGATCTGTCAGGGTGTGCCGTTCCAGGCTATGTTACGGCACACGGCCATGTCGGACAGAAGGGAGGTAGTGAGATCTGCAGAGTCTGCGAAACCTCCAGCCATTCCAGAAGGGTTCTACATCGGACTAGCCTGTGGCCGCGCAAGTCAGACGTGCGCAAGCATGAGAGAATGAGAGAGATGTCGTGCAAGACACACCCCGTCCGGATTAGCCAATCGCCAAATACTTCACAGGCACATCAATATCTGGAGGGCCGGGACGCAGAAAGACGGGAACGGAACGCATGCTTGGGGACAGATGAGCTTAAGGACGGCACATTTCAGCTTGCAACTGCCATCAGAACGCAGCGAAACCGTCGGACTCGAAGCCGTCTCTCCCTGCTGGGTGCACAACTGCCTGCTTCCCCTTTCGCACTGGGTCCCGCTTCGTGGGAAAGCCGTCCTTCAGAAAGTCCCAGGCTTTGTGCATTGACTGAAATTCATGCGCGATACGAAACCTCTTTCCCCTACAAGCTTCGAGGCTTCACAAGCCCTGGTCACGGAGCCTCCATCTCGCCATATTCCAGGACCTCGCGACAAGCCGGTATGAGCCAAGTAAGAAGAGCCGACCGTCTCCCGTCCTTGGGGGTGTCTGATGCAATGCGCACATACGCAAAATCACACACGCGCATCTCACACAAACACGGCCACAGACACAGACATGGAAAAACACACAACGCCCACACACACACACACACACACACGCGCGCGCGCACACGCACACGCACA
>CAJNDV010034773.1:554-27234 GCA_905221635.1 Symbiodinium sp. CCMP2456 | reverse complement strand
GTATGTATGTATGTATATCTGTCTTTATGTATGTCTGTATGTATGTATGTATGTATGCCTGTACGTGTGTATGGACGCATGAATGCACTGATGTGTGGTTTGTTTGTTGTTTTGTATGTCGTATGCCGGTATGTATGCTTGCTTGTTCGTATGCATGTGTATGTGTGTACGCACACTATGTATGTATGTATGTATGTATGTATGTATGTATGTATGTAAAAAAATGTAGGTATGTACTTATGTACAGGTGTGTGCATGCGCAAGCACACATGCTTGTATCCATGTATGCACGCGTGCACACATGCGTGCAAGGGGTGGATGTTTGGGGTATGGATGGACGGTATGTAAGACATGTGGTGCGTTTGCGCTCGAAGATATTGCATGATATGTCTGTGATGTAGGATATGCAGGAGATGTATGATATGTACGGTTTGCGCGGTATGATGACACGTAAGTATGTATTTGTTTTTGCATGAACGCATGTATGCATAAATGCATGCATGGATGGATGGATGCATGTATGCAGGTGTGTATGTATGTATGTATGTATGTGTGTATGTATGTATGTATGTATGTATGTACGTATGTATGTATGTAGGTAGGTATGTATGTACGTAGGTATGTATGTACGTAGGTATGTATGTATGTATGTATGTATGTATGTATGTATGTGGGTATGTACTATGCTTGCAATATGTGTGTATATACACCTAATACATGTGCATATATACACACATATACACACATACATATATGTGGCGAAGGGCAGGGCCTGTCCCATGTCAGACTCTGTTCACCCAGACACGCAAGCCTTTTATTTTCTCCTACAGGCTTGGGTAAGCACAGTTGACCAGCAAACGATGATACATACCTGAACCTGTGAGCCCGCCGATGACCCGATATGCGCGCAGGTCAAGGCAAATACAACAGATGGAGCCCTAAACTCATGCTCTCCGATCCCTAGCTTGCTAGCTGCCTGTCAGTGCTCAGGAGATGTTGCTGCAGGCCATCCAGCGAAAGGAGCACTGCAAAGAGCGCTTATCCATTTAGCCGACTGCCCCGGGGCCTGCTTCTGATTGCAGTAGGTTCTGTGTTTGTAGCGCAGGAAGCGAAGTTCAGCTCAGGGTTTTTTGTGGTACACCCGTCTATGACAATGGTTGTTACATACATCAGTACTGGTATCAGCAGCAGTAGGAGCGGGAAGACCAGCAGCAACAGTGACAATACCAGCAGCAGGACCAGCCGCCAGCAGTAATGGCATGATCATGATATTCTTGCATTTGATCTCTACCGATCCTTTTCCAGGGTCCCTCAGGCCAGCCGCGCCTGGGGCAGTCGGTTGACTCTGCACTTCTGTGCAGCAAATACTGCGTTTAAGTGGTCGGAGCTGTGGTGCTGCAATGGACGTAGGTCAGTCGATGGGTATCGGTTTAGGGCTGAGACAGAGATTTTGGCATAGGCTGTGCTGCAGCAGAAGCAACAAACAGATGTCGAGATCTGTTGTTGCAACCACCTCCAGATGAGGCTGACCCATGCCCATAAGCGAGGCATGCCTGCAAATCATCTTGAGACAGCCGCTGTGCAGGTAACATGTAGACCATGCAAAATTCGCCATTTAGGCCTCGGCTGTTCTCAAGTACAATAATGCGGACATCTCGCAGCCAACAGGTTTCGCATAACCCTCCAATCCTTCATTACCGCATGTTGAGTGACGGTGCGTCCGCACCTCGCTTTCCATATCCATATATGTATAGAATGTAGAGGAGGCGGCACGGGGCACAAAGTCCAAACCTTTCTGCAGACTTCGTCGAGCACTTCACCAAGTACATGCATGTAGGCCTGGCCAGATCTCTGGGCGGCTGACCTGAGTCAGCCCAAGCTTATGTTGGGAAGGGGCTCCTGTGCTGCCAATCATGTTGCGACCGGCGTCAAGCGGGTATCCCGTGACGCGGGCGTCTTGCTTGGGGACGAACGCAGACCAGGTCCGCTGAACCACGCAACATCGCACTGCTGCATCGGATCAAAAAAAAAAGGTATAGATGGACAGTTTTTCGACATGCCGAGCTGCAGGTGCTTGATTGGCAGCATCCTTGGTATCTTGGTGCTGGCGGCTGTGATCGTGATCGTGGCCGTTGCGGCCGGCTCGCACCACGGAGGCAT
Organism: Symbiodinium sp. CCMP2456; assembly: GCA_905221635.1. Classification (NCBI taxonomy): domain Eukaryota; class Dinophyceae; order Suessiales; family Symbiodiniaceae; genus Symbiodinium; species Symbiodinium sp. CCMP2456. The sequence continues at coordinate 25,074 of CAJNDV010034773.1, read as the reverse complement.
CACACAGTTCAGCTCGGGATGGTTGTGCTGCAGTGCTGCAGTGCTGCAGAACCACGCTAGGAGCCTCAACAGCCTGTGCTGGCTGCAGCTTCTCAGAATAAGAACAGTTGTTTTTGTTTTTAGTATATACTGTAACTATTATCATTGCATGAGCAGTAATCCCTCCAGCTCCAAGAAAGAGACGGCTAACTTCGGAAGTAGTTCTTGAAGGCTCATGCCGAGTCTCTACAAGCACCTATTTGCATTTAGTATATACGTGGATCCTATTCACTGTTTGTCTTGTATCTCTAGATTTTAGAGTCTAGAGATATGGTTGAGGCTTGACAAGTGCTTGCGATGTAGGCTCATTATGACAAGCCTGTCTCTGGCCAGAGCACAGAAACCGGAGCTCTCATCAGCACAGAGAAGCGAAGCAGAAGATTTCTTGGGCAAGCTCACGAAGCCTTAACCAGCTGCTTGTGTACATCTGCTGCATTGGAGCTATAGTTGCCTTGGTTCTTTATTCTATCCTTGTTACGTCTGTCTTGTTTTAGATACCACTAGGTGCATGGATGTCTATTCGTGAAGGGGCTATTTCTGAACTCATTTTTCACACGAGTCGAGAGGACTCGGCGGAGGCTGTAACCCTTTGCCTGAGCCGTCCCGGCTCGTCATGATACTCATTATTGTCCTCATTATTCTACCCAATACCCATGCTTGCCTCCTCGGCGTAGCCATTCAAGTCCACTAACTAGTTAACAGGCTTGAGTGGATTTGGATGAAGACATGCAGAACCCCTCAACTTAGAGGTTCTTATCTTTATGGCTTTGTGTGTTTTGGGTTCATCGCATGCAGACACTGTTTCACTGCTCAGCAGACCTCGAACCATATGCCTCGCCTGGATTGTCCGAGTGTGAGCGCCGAAATTCCATCTTAAACTCGACCGGGTTTGCGTCTTTGTTGTTTGTTTTTTCCACAGTGCAAACCTGCATAGTTCGGAATTTCACGAATGTGGTCTTGGAGCTTCAAAGCCAGTTCCACAACCAGGAGTTGGAGAAACTCAGTGGTGCCAAAGGATCCTACTGCAAAAATTATGTCTGGATTTCGAATTTGCCTCAACTCACACAATTCGGCAGGCGTCTCGCCGGGTCCAACTCCCTCACCTCCGCCTTTGGTTTCTTGGCCTTTGCGCGGCTGGGCAGCTCATTGAGTTGGGGTTTAGGGTCTAGAGGTGCAACTTTGCAGGCTTCTCGCGTTGAGGGATTTAGGTTGAGTCTGGCGGCGATGCTCCCGGATGCAATAGTCTGGAGTCTGGATTGCTGCTTCCCAGCTGGTTGGCAGAGTTTGGGTTCAAAAAAAGATGCAACTTTCTCGGCCGACACCCCAAGCCTGGATACCAAAAAGGTTTAGGGGCTTACGCCCAGACCCCTAAACCCCTAGTGAATCCTATTAAAAACCCAGACTTCGGCCTTTGAAAAGTTGCTGAAAGACTGAGGTGGGATCGCTTACGCAGCGCCTCTTGGAGTCGAAGGGGGGCTTCTTCGGCTTCGGTCTTGAGTGTGGAGTCCACGGGGAAGGGGAAGGGTTTTACTATCAGTTCAGGTTTTTGTCCTATCATTTTCGGGTTTTACTGCTATGATTTTAGGGTTTTTCTTCCTGTTTAGTACACTGACTACCGGTTTTGCTGACGTGGTGCAGTCTAGAGTCGTGCCTCGTGGTCCCTGTCTACCATGACATCGCTTGAGCATTAAATCCATACATGGGTCTCGTGTAAAGATCTTACTTGATGGTATGGCGTAGTTCGAGATCGCAGGCGTTCTAGCGGGCGTACATCGCAGGCATGCTTCTGGAACGGATGGGTTTGTAGGGCCAGGAATGCTGCGTGTTTTTCCATTGTTTGGCATAGGGTATTATTACGTCTATTTATATCCGTACGGTTACATGAGGTGAGTATGATTGCCAAGTTCATGACCATCGCCACTAATGCGGCAGGCTAAATATCATCACGATGTCAGAAGGATCTCAGGCAGCCCGCTCTTCTCACTGGGCCGAGGTTGCCTTGCACTGCGGACGACGCTTGCAAGAAACAGCTTCCGAGCGAAGACATGATGCAGCCGCTGATCCTGCACTGCGTTTGTGGTGGCGAGAGGGCCTAGTTCAAGAACCCTTAACTATGCTCTTTAGCGACCCCGGCCTGCATATACACTCAACATGGATTCCCAATATGGCTGTACCTTGATGCCTCAAACTCCAGAATCGGCTGATCACCTTCATGTCTCATATAGGGAGCCTTATGGGATTCCTGGGAGACCCGGCCGTCTAGCGCTCATCCTGAATTACTAGGCCTATAGACCCCTAGAGAAGAGAAGCCTTTGTTCACAACAACTCATCAAAGGATCTTTCGAATTTGGAATTAGTCGAGCAGACTTGGATATGTCTCACCTCGAACGATTACGCACCAATAACCTCGACGGGCTTGTCCAAGTGTGCGAGGGCCGTGCTGTTTCGAACATTTTTCGAGCTTTCTGCACGCAGTCATTCTCAAATTCATAGTGCTGGGCATGCGTTTCTTTGGAGACTTTAGAGTGTTTCTTTCTGGAAGTTCTGAGGCAGGGCTACAAGGCGCAGTGGGGCGCCAGTGGTCGAAACGACCTGGGCATCATCAAGGAGCTTGGCCCGGGCCTTGGGGCAACCGCGAGTGGGTTTCAGAATGAGTGTGCAAAGTGTAGTGGGTCGCACCGCAGAGCATTCGAGATTTGGCGCTTCGGTCTGAGCTAAACCAGCACTAGTCTTCCGCATGGCAAGCCACTGAAGCCTCGGGGGCTAGTGCTCGATCCTTTTTTTTTCTACCCTCTCTTTATTCCTTCTTCCTATTGATCTCTCTGTCCCACTCCCTCCCTTCGAATCGATGGACTCAAGGCCCTGTCCTGAGTGGCGACGCGCAGCCAACCTTGGGCAACAATGACTCCTTGCCCGTTTTTGCTCAAAGCACAGCCCGAAGAACATGAAATCCCTTATCAAGCACGGCCAAGCCCCAAACTCCAGCAAGGAAGCCCAGAGTTTCGTAGCCCTAAGTTGCCATACTATGAATTAGCTGATCTTCGCCTCTCCTCTAGAAGCGGATGTCATAACAGTGGTTGAGTGATTAGCAATAGTATGCGGTAGCATGTTGAGGGTTCCCCATGTTGGTTGTAGTATAATGTATCCCAAGTGTCCTTATTCCAATTGTTAAGGCCCCCACATCAGTTTAAAGCCCCAATCCGAAGTATTGAGCCCCCTATAGGCCCTATAGTCCTATAGTAGCCTGTTCCTTGTTGCCTGCGGGGCAGCGGAACCTCCCTTGAGGTGCCAACGCCGTCCGCCTGTACCATTCCATGGGATTCGGCCCCGCCACCGACCACAGCTCGGATCCCAGCTTCCTACTATAGGAGCCTGTATAATTACAACTTAATACCTTTTTTTTTTTTGGGGGGGGNNGAGGCCTTAGTGTAATTCTAGTATCGTCGTATACCCCAAAAACCCTATTCTAATTAGTCAGGCTTCTACATTAAGAGAAGGTCTGCAAGATGCGGATCAGCCGAAGCTGACTCAGGAATGGCAGAGTCATCCAAGTATGTAGTGTGCGTATGAATATATAACACAGTTGTTTACTAAAGAGTATGTACTGTCAACAGTATCAGAAGTGTGGTACAGCAAAGAGGATAATGCTAATGTATGCTACATTGTATACTACCCTATATAGCATCCTGAAACCTGTCATTACTGAGATTCGGTGGGTTTCTTTCGCTGGCAGATGTGTGCATCAACGTTGAGTGACAGCTAGACTGCTCAAAAAGTTTGACTGGCTACAACAGACAAGCGACTGGACAAACCCCACATGTTGCGCCCGGTGGAGCCTGCTGCATGTTGGCACATAGAGTTTCAGACAACACGAGGCCTTCATAGTCCTGATATAACCGAGAAGTAAGATCAACCGGCAGGCGGCTTCCTCGACGAGGCCTTGAAGCAGGGTGCTCTCCTCAGTGCCTGGTGTCCCCAGGGGTTGCTTGCCTCGAGGGGCTGTTTGAAATGGCCGTGGCCTTTTTAGGCCAGCGTGGGATATAGCCGAGATTGCAGTCAAGCCCCCGGTCTCTGGGGTCCCCCTAGCTGGCGGGATTGACTTCGGATGCAGTCGCCCGGAAACTTGTTGACATCTTTTGGCACATCTGCTCCCTGCTCAGGTCTCAATGTCCTGCCTGGCATTGCAGCTTGGATAATATGCAACAAGGCATACCAGTTGAATTTGTTTTGTTCCATGAGTTGGGCGTTCACATGTCACCCTCCAAACCTGCGTCGCTGCAGTTGTAACATGCCATTTCTTGATCCAACAGGCGCCACACTATAACTTGTCCGAGTGTGAGCGCCGAACCTAACTTAGACTCTCGCAAGGTACCAGCCTCAGGTTCAATTGTTTACTCATTCCTCGTCACTTCAGTAGGCACAGACAACACCCGATGCCTTGACCTGCCCTCCTCAACAATCTGTGCGGGCATTGTTTCGGATGTTTTCTGCTAGGTTCATAGATATAGAATTCTTTCATGCTAACACCGATTTGGGCGGGATGACTCATGTAGCAGCGCGCAACAAATAGAAGAACTGCAACCTGCAGTGCAGCAACTGATGGAACGGCAAGTGAACAGGACGGTGAAAAAGCTGTACGAGCATAACACCATCAACAAACAGTGTGGTAAGAACGAAACGGTGCCACAATAGGCTGCTGTAATGCTAAACTACGATGCCCATAGTCTGGCGTGCTAGCAGATCACATTTACGAGCCAGGGGTCAGCATTAAGCAGCAGATTCACTAGATACTGGTAGCACCCAAGTAGACGGATATAAGATTATTGTCCAGGTAAGACCGAACAATGTCACAATAAACTTGTATACCAACACAGGAAGTTGCAGTTGAGCAGCGATGCAGCACTACAAGACAACCGCTTCTTCTTTCTCACAATAAAGTTAAAGTTACGTGGCTACGAGACAGTTACCCACTCTCTGAAAATTTATGTAGACCATGTTAACGGCGAGCATGCAAATCGAGATATAGCTAGCTGAAAGTTTTGTCATCGGCTTTGGCCTGCGAGCCTACGCAACCAACTGGGACCCTGTCAAAGATCAGGATTCCGACCTCGGCATATACAACTGCACGGAGTTCGACTGCTACGAGACCGTCAAGAAGGCCGCTTGGCCAGCGAACGAGTACAGGGCCGGGCTGTGTTGGGTGTTTGAAATGCAAACAGGCTCTGCACATTGAAAGCGCCTCGGCTCAGGTCGTCAAAACCGGCTTCTCCTTGGGCTTTGCCAAGGGCTCCCTGCCTGCAAGCCCAAGCATTTCTGTGTGCATATAGGTGACACTTCACACATCCCAGGATCATGCTGTTATAGCAAACTCGCAGAAGACGAGTTCTAGCTTTCAGGCTTTTCCCGCTCTGAACATGCTTGAACCCGGGCTGGCCCTTGGAAGATGCAGATGTGCTGTAAGTTCATGACAGCCCTACAGGGCTGCACCCGAGCGAATCGACGAAGCAAGCACATGAGATTGTATGACCATATAATGCATATAGTTTTTGAACCATATGTAATATATGTGTAATATACAATTACATACATATATATATATAGAACATATAACCCACAATCGATAATACAAAACACAAGGTTGAACGTTGCAATGGAGGGTTCATTCGCAACACCGCCACGTCAGTCCTGCTTTGGAGCACGGTCACCCCCTCTTGGCCCACTCAGGCAAGAACTGGCACCCGGCTGTCCATACAGTGATCATCATGAATGCCGCTGAACCTGCGTACCAGGGACATGCAGGGACAGGGATGTCAAGAGATTGCACCTCACGGATTGTTCTTTCTTTCTGTCTCTCTCGCTCTTTTTTTCTCTCTCTCTCTCTCTCTCTCTTTGTCTCGCTCATGCGCGTATGCAAGCACCTTTGAACTCTGGTGTTTACACTTATGCCTCTACATAACTAGAGTGACTCTAGTTTAGAACAGCCCCCGGCGCACTTTTCGGAATTCGTACTGTAGTGCTCCGGGTGTCTGTCTGGACAGGAGAGGATCCCAACAGCACAGGTTCTGAGCAAGAGCCCCCTTCAGACAGGCTTCACACATGATGACAACTGTATGGCACACAGGTCATGTACGTAATTTGAAAGACGGGTACAAAGGTTGGGACCTAAAAAGGACGGTTTCTTCTAGCTGCTGAGGAGCCAGACTTCTTCGGGAACGACCCAAAATGTCCAGGAAAAGCCCCGTGGTGTGCCTTGACATGGAGGAACCAGGGTCCTTGGTAGCTTTGTCCCCACGACTTCTTACAAGCACCCAAACCCGCGGGAACTTTCTGTTATTGTGATCGTGCACAGTGGATTCTAGCATCTGTAGGCGTGAGGCGTGACGACATTGTGAGGATCCTTGCCTGCTGCGTGCGAGAGTGAGAGTCGAAACCCCTGGCCCGAGGTTGCTGGATACCCTGCCTTAAATCGTACAGAGTGCGCTATTCGGGCAGCTAAAGACTTTACGTGGAGACCCGCTTCGTGAAGCTCTGTTCATCACCAAAACCAGGGCTTTAAACCCAACCTGCACTGCCACACTTGCAGTGCTTGAACCTTCTGTGTGCTATCTGCCGTGTATATAAAAAGTATCTCCGTGAGAAGACCTGCAATAAAGCTATCGACTCAGGCACTACCTTTTGCAGAGTCTGAAATGTAGACCTGGCATTGAACTGTAAGCAGGCGTCCGAAGCGAGCAGTCTCAGAATTGGAGGCATTGGTGGCTCACGGTCGGTCTTAGTGCCCCAGAAACCAAACCCTGAAAGCCCCAGACCGTAACCATGTTCCCCAAGCCTCCAAAAGCTTGAAGCAGAGTAGACGGTTCCTGCGCAGCAAGGGCAGCAGTCGAGACCCTAAACACCTTGTGAGGCCGCGTAAAGGCCGTGCTTTCCGGTCTCGACGGCCTGCTGGCTGCCGAACGCGAGGCGGGCATCCAGCCGGGCCGACTCTTGAATGCAAGTGGGTAGTTCTCCAAGCTAGGGCCCCCCCTCTTGTAGAGGTTCCTGACAGGGTTTCTATAAGGGTAGTTTTCTTAGTGAGGGTCCCCTTTTTTTAGGGGTTCCTTAAAGGTATCTATAAGGGTTTCGGTTATATATGGGTAGTTCTCCAAATTAGGGTCCCGCATGGAAAGGATCCTAACTTGGAGAACTACCGAAGTGGCTTTGGGGAGTGTGTAAGAATTAGGGATGGTTTCTGGAAATAGGGCGCTAGTGCTAGCATGCAGAAGTGAACATCGTGCTGCATGCAAGATGGCGCTGGTATACTGAGCTCGGGTTTACGGTTCAGAAAACGCTTAGGGGTGAAAGTGTGAGAAACTGTGTCTCTTGCACGACAATGACAAGCAGCCTCATGCTTTACTGAGTGCTACTCGCAGCCCAATCTCCCACATGATGACCATGATCATTGTCGTCATCTTGATCATGGTCACCAATGTCGTGACCACCAGAATCAGACGGATGCCTACCGAGGCGTGAACCTGACAACCACATGGTCCTTTCAAAGCACGGACTCCATCGATGGCGCCTGGCCTGCATTACCAGGCCCAGCACGAACTTGGATGCTAACTCCAAGACAGATCGCAACCAAGGCAAATGCAAGAAATGCCCAGGCTACTTCGGATTCCAGGACCACTTCCAGCCGAGTCAGAAGAGCAGTGTAGGGCAACAACACTGGAATTGTTTAGTGCCGAGGGCTTAGGGCTTCCGGCGGGCACCTGTGCGTAGACATGAAAAATCCCTGCAACCTCTCTGCCTGAGCAGTCGAGGTGGTAGCTTCGACCCGGATTAAACTAGATACTCAAGGCTGCGGAGGACATTAAATGCAGCGAAAACCGCTCCGAGTTTGGAGGATTGGAACTGTGGAGCGAGTGGGCATAGACAGCCAGCTCTTTCTGCTCGGTTTCGAGAGTAGGGTTCTCCGCAGTAAAGCTGCTAGGGCTGCTTGCTCCAACTCCGGGCGAAGTGGAAAGCCTGTTGCAAAAGGGTTCGGGATATGGGTCCGAATACACCTGGACGTAGATGGATGCCTTGCTCGCAGATGTCAGTGGCAGGACATGCTGGCAGCTGTGGACGACCCGTCGATTGCGAAGTACAAACCTCGCACGCCGGCATCTCGACCTGAGGAATGTACACTTCGGCCGACGTCCAAAGTCCGCAGATCATACACAGCTGCTGCCTTTGCAAGGGATGGAACAGACACCTCTCAGGTGAAAGACCTGGCTGCCGCGTTCGACAAGAGGTGCCGCGATTTCATGGCCGAAGCTGGCGGTACAGGGACGACAGGAACGCCTTGGTGCCTGTGCTGATCTATAGCAAACAAGATGTCCCTGAGGTGGATTAACGGACTCAACGTGCAAGCGCCATGGGGAAGCTCGACTTGCAGTCAGTTGTTGGAAAGTTGCACAACGCCACGCTTCCTTCAGAGTTCTATTACATTCATGTGCAAGCACAGCTGCGCGTTTTGATGCCCCGACATGTTGGCACAAGGCTTTGTCCATGACACGATCAGCAAGAACTACGGCCCTTTTGGCAACAGGTAGCGGCGATGTGGAAGCCAACATCGCGCATGTCGCATAGTTTGGTAATTGTTTAGCGTGGATACCATCACTTGCATGCACAGGTCGCATGCAAAGACGAAAGCACCTTTTGGTGCTGCTTTTAATGGTGGCATGTAGACTGACCGACGTCCCTCAGGCACTGTGCTACGCAAATCATCCTTGCATCCTCATGCCATGCAAGCAGCTAAGAGGGTGCACCAATCATCCAGGTATCTTGGAAAGGCTGCCCCAGCATGGAGAAACCCACAGCTCTAGCCTCCTTCGGCAGGCCTTGGTTTATCGGTGGCCCAGCAGCACCGAGAAGATGGAGTACAGATGACTACAGGGTGTACGGGGTTTGGGATGACGACGTTTGTGCTGCAAGGCGGTGCGAGGGAAGTGGGACCTGAAAGCCGTCAATGAAGTTTAACATCAAGACGGCAAGACAAAGGGAGAGAGAATCATACACCACCCCAGGTCTGGATTTTGGGATTGGACATGAGGCATTTCCGGCATCAATCAAGAGTTTCGCCTTCATAGGCGATGTTTACGACCAAGCTCATTATATACAACACGACTCAAGGCTGCATTCACACCTCACTCGAGAATTCTTTGTGCACATCCTGATGGACACTGCAAACATCCGTTCGCATCCGACCATCTGCTACTGCTACACTGCTACTGCTACTACTACTACTCCTGCTGCTGCTACTACTACTACTGCTGCTGCTGCTACTACTACTACTACTACTACGACCACTACTACTGCTCCTACTGCTGCTCCTACGAGTGCTTCTACCACTACTACTTCTCCTCCTCCTCGTAACAACCCCAGGTGAGTTTGGGGCTCTGAGCCAGCCGCACTCAGCCATCCAGAGCGATATCCAGGCGCGCACGGACACAGACACAGACACAGACACAGACACAGACACAGACACAGGCACAGGCACAGACACACACACACACAGAGACACACGCGCACACACAGCCACAGACATGAGGCTCGATCCTTCCGGCACATGATCAATCTGGGCTCCGGTGCATTGTGTAGCACGAGTGTAGCAGGTCCAGCAGTGTGTTCTGCATTCTTCAGTTGCTGCACAGAAACACATTGAAAGCAAGCAACACCGAGTGGCTCAGTGGTTGGCCCAGTGGTCCAGTGATGTAGAGACACGGAAATCCATGCCCGCGAGGGTGTATGTATTTCAGATTTGCGCCTGCCCTTCCTTGAAGTGCTTTTCCCTGTCGCTGATTTGGATGCCATGCTCTTCAATGTGCCAACACCCTTGAACATGCACATCTGCAGTGAAGTTTATGGAGATGCCCAGTGGCTACGGACATGAGAGCAAGTAGATCAGTGAAAGTGCCCCGAGACATGGGAGACCCAGTCTGGCTTTTCATGGTGAGGGACAGCCTGCCGATAAATTTCGTGGGGCAGAGAGCAATCGAGTCCATCGCTTCAAAACTGGAGCACATCATGTCGATGTTCAGACCGCACCCCTTATTTCGATATGTATGTATATAACTTACATATGTATATATATATATAGAGAGAGAGAGAGATATATATATATAGATATAGAGCCGCAGGCAGCATTTTCGTGTACGGCGGCTTCGTTTCTCGTTAAGCTGGGGCTTGGGATGCTCTTGGCAGCGTGAAGCTACTGGTCTCGTGAATGAGACGCAACACCACAGCAGACTTAGGCCTAGGGTCAAGTGATGAAGTCGGCTCGAACTACATCGCATTCAGGGCTTCAGGCTTTGGGCTTGGGTCTTTAATTCCGAGTTATGGGGCAGGCCGTTGCCCCGCAGTCGAAGAAACAAACCACAAGTCCCCGCTGTTGCCACGACAGCACAGCATCCTGCGCGATGTCTTGTCCAGGACGCGAAGGGCAGCAATTGCATGTTGCGTGCTTATTCGTTGGCTGGCTGCTTCGGGGCTGGTTTTTTGCGCGTCCGAAACCCCTCAAGCCGACATCCTGAAGTCCGAGTTATATCCTGAACTCGAAGCCCCATTCCAGCCTGAACTCCGAAACCCTGAACCCCTAAGCACCCAAAGCCTCAGCCACCCAAATCCTAAAGCCCTCACTTCAGCATTTGGATTGTGTGTAGCCTTGCCTGTCTTGTGCGAGGGTGAGAGTCGAAACCCCTGAACCCTTAAGTGCCTGATCCGAAATCCTAAGTTTCGGCAGGCCATGGCTGAGCTGGCCAACTCCTCTGATCCTTTCGTCGGTGCGACCGTATTCCAGCCACCTGGCAAGCCAAATAAATTAGAACATGAGCTGAGGCTTTTGTGCTGCCTTCGGGGTATTTGTGCTTCATTGTGTGTGCACAGGTGCGCTTCATTTCGAAGTCAGAAAGGTGGCAGAAGCCGAGAGTGCTGGCATGTTCGAAACCGCTTCATCCCATGCCACTGGGTTTCTGGCTTTTCCGAGCTGCCAGATTGGATTGCCAACCTCAAGCCCCCAAACCTCACAGCTGAGCTTCACAAACTCACCTGTCTAGGCTTGAGCCTGAGAAACGGATATCCCTCCTGGCTTTGTGAGTCCTGGTTATGGCAAGCATCAGCATCGGAGCATCAAGTCGTTTGAGTTTGCCACAGTTTCCCTTACCCCACGAACCTGGTGCCAATCGCTGCCCCGAGCCATGGGGCGATTCGCAGCCGCTCTGGATCTTCTTGGCCGTGCACCCTCCAGATACTCGGGCAATTATTGCAAGCGTAGTCGGTTGCGTTTACGCCATGCAGAAGCATGGTCATGTGTGTGTGTGTGTGTGTGCTTATGGGTCCGGTTTGCAGTGTTCGGCTGTTGTTGAATTGAAGTTACGGTGTTTATGTGCCATGTTCCTCGAAACCCTGCCATGGGCTCTGCAGGTGTTTCTTCATAGTAGCCAACAGAAACACTCATCTTCTTGGAGTGGTTCCAAGCAAAGTCTTTTGCGCCCTGAACTGGCAAAGAATCAGAGACCCGCACCAGACCTTGGTCTGATACAATAACAGCTAGGCATGTTTGGGTTTAGGGTTACAAGTAAAGGCTCAGGGACTGCTGACAAGAGGGTTTGCGAGCGGCGACCTCCAGAGACTCGCAAAAAGGATTTTTTCAGGGGATGAAGAAGGACCTCCACAGATTCTATACAAGTTCCAAAAGTTACACTTCTGGGATCGGACCGGCGCCGGATGCTCGGGACAAGAATAAGGTCCGAAGGGTCCGAGAGCCGGTTCAAAAGATGACGGACCCTAAGCGAACCCTCAACAGAACTGCATTGAGTGCAGGCTTTCTGTCCGACGCAGATAGCAATGAGGGGCAGGACTGGGAGGAGCTGGAAGCCGGAGACAACAGGCCGGTGTTACTGTGACATTGCTTTGTGGTTCTCTCGAAAGGTAGCTATACTATAGCTAAAAAAAGTTGCGATTGTGGTGGTGGTGTTAGTGGTGGCAGTGGTGGTCGTGGCGTGGTAGTGGTAGTGGTAGCCGTGCAGCAGTAGCAGTAGCACTAATACGACGACTACTGTTGTTAAGCTACTGTTGTGTGGGATTGTTGTCGGTTCATGGGCTTTAATCCATCAATACTACTGGAGACATGGGCAGCGAGAGCCGTTTGATAGACTTCCTTGCAGACCCGACGCCGGGAGTTACGACTACTGGCAGAAGCGTGCTGCCACATACGACCAGGACCGTCCCTGATGGAGTGTGCATGAAGTAGGTGGGCGCACTGACCCCGGAACCCTGAACCTGGCCTCACGCTTCGAAATTGTGTAGGACATCTTTCGATCCAGCGACGAGGACCATGAGGCCTACTCACATCGCTTGCGTTGCGCAAATGGGACTGAGCTTCGAAGTGCCATATACACCAACTCCTCACCAGGGCATCATTCACGGCGAAATTGATGCAGCTGCGCGGCGCGCAGAGAAAGCTCGTGAGCTTACAAAAGGCAGGGAGTTTGTGTTGTTCTTGTACCATCGAACATCATATAACCATGTATAAAATGAGCAGACTTGTAATGTTCACAGACCTTACGAAGAGCAAGCTGAGCCGTGCCCGTGCGGCCCTTAACTGGCCACCTGCCCTTTTTGGCTGTCTGTCACCTTACTATATCTTGCACTGGGCCTGCTCGTGGTGCTTGGTGCAACAGACGTGCAAATCGACACATCGCTGTTGTGACCCACCGTGACACTTATGCTTGCAGGGGAGATGGGAAGAGAGAAATGAATGCTGTTCCAGTTTGGGACGGCAGGGCCATGAACTTTGTGCCTTCGTGACGGAGGTCACGTGGACCATGTATGCCACGAAGAAGGAGGAGCGACCTCTACTGGCAGCGAGGATTATCCGGAAGGCCCTGCAGAGTGGGCACAGCACTTTGGTTCAGCTTGTGTGCAAGCTGAACCCCGACAACCACAGGACCGAAAGCATTGTGCATAAAAGCTACTGAAGTACTTGGAGGAATCCTGGACAGGCAACCGGCAACCGTTACCGGACGCTGGACGAAGATTGAGGTACTGCCGCCGGTTGCTTCGCCGGCACCCCGAACCTTTGCCTTCCTTCCTGGTGGCCAGCATGATGTTATGCTGCGAACGATTAGCGCTTACTTCGTGAACGCGAGTTAGTCTTCGAGGGTTACGAGACCGACATCGAGGAGCTAAGCGGTTTTGCGGCATCCAGGAAGGAGAGTCAGTGTACTGATGGATGCAAGAATGGCAGTCGGGCAGTCGCAGCGGCTGGGGCTGGAGTTCAGCACAGCAGCGCCAGCCGAAGCCGACATCGACCCACATGACCAAGGGCGGCAAAGGCAAGGGACAAGGCCAAGGAGGAGGAAAGAAAGGTGCCAAGATGGTTGAACAAGACCAATTGGGCGAGCAAGGGCCAAGCAACGACCTGCGCCATCGCCTACCATGTGGAGTTCTTCACCACTCCGGTGGTCTGAGGGCGTAACTACGGCCGCGACAAGAAGCTGATGTGGCACGACCTGGCGGCATTCACTTTGTGGCGGTCATGGACCAGGCGATCTTGGAGGCCGAGGACAAGGGCTGGAAGTGTCGGTTGTTTTGGGCCCTGCTGAACGGCAAAAAGCTGACGCGGTCGAACGCAGCAGCCCTGGCATCCTCAATGGAGTCCCTCGTCATCACGGACTCACGAGGCCTATATGATGCCGCTACATCCTCCCACTCGCCTTTGTTTGGCATGAACAACGCCTGAACCTGGCTAATAGCCTGACGAAGGCCATTCACAAAGCCTTCCGAGCAGCGGTGCTTTGTAGGAGTTTTTCAGTGCACGGAACCAGCAACGTTTTCGAAAAGCCTGAACAGCACAAAGTTTCAGCCGCAACGGTCCAGTGGCCGGCTGATTTTGCCGGAGACCTCGCAGGTATGTGCACCCCTGTCGATCGCTGAAACAACAACATTCGCAGGGATGTTTTGTTGGTGCAGCAGGCGCAAATCGACATGTCGCTGTTGTGCCTTATGCTCGCAGGGGGCGGGCCCCTTTGTAGCCGAAAAGAGACGGGTTTTTGTGCGATCATGGCTTTTCAATTGGACTTGTAAGGATTTCCAAGAAAGTATTACTGTTACTATGGGCTAGGCATGCTCTTTGGGCTACATGTGATCAGAAACCCCTTTAAAATTCATGCCCCATGGAAGGAGACGATGGCTCGCATGCAGTTTCCAAGCTCGTGGCCGTGGATGCAGGGTGTGGACCTGGTAGCTCGGCCTCTTGGGGGTGTGAAGGACAATGGTTTGAGGTTTAGGGCCAGCTTGGGGTTATGATCGGTTATACTTTTGCGGCACTGACGCCAGCAAAGCTGCTCCGCAAAGCCTACCCCATAACTCATCTGTGCTGGCCAAGTCTGTAAGAAAAGCGCAACAAGTCAGTACCGACCTCCTGTTCACATGAACTGTTTCGGGCTACGTTGTGGCGAGGCATGACTGTTTGTCAAGTTTTTCAAAGCTCATGGGTATGTCACAGGCTGTAGTATGTGTTAGTAGCCATGAAAATATCATCAGGAAGCAGAGGATCGAATTTTAGGGTTTCTCGGTGTTTGCATTGAGGTCAGAAAAAGGTTGTTGTTCCATGAGGTACGACAAGTAGAACGATGCCCGAAGGCAAGGCAAAACCTGCCCACCAAAGAGCACGTCGTGGCAAATTATCAGCATGCGCGGGGATAGGGATCCTTGTTCAAAACCTGTTTAGAAGTTGTACATATCAGCCAAGGTCTGTGGCTGGATGCACTGACCAAGCGCTTTGGTCGTGTAGTGGGCGTTGATCAGTCACCCAACCTTCTTGAGAAGGCGGCAGAAGACTGAGGGTTGTTATTCAAGTAGGTTCCCAAGTAGCCGATTTGCCAAGTCGGATGAGAAACCAGTTTCCGACCGAACGGCATTTATTGTAGCTGTTCCGTGGAAAGAGCATTTTCGACGACTTTGATTCAGCATGCCGAGTAGCATCTCTGGGGCCCGATTGGCAGAAGATTAGTTGTGCCGTGCTATGGTGTTTGCGCGGCAGCTGCTGAGGTTCAGAAGAACCATTACTATTCCGATTGCACACAGATGCAATTCCACAAGCCAACCCAGCTGACATGATGACTTCAGGAACGAACTAGAAGCAAGAAAGCCGGACTCTACGATTAAGGTGCAACAAACAACATATTGTATGCCCTGTGCATGTGGTACTCGAAAAGGATTGCTCTACCCTATATTCCGAACCCGTGAACGTATAAAGCGCAGGCCAAGATGGACCATGGGCATCTCCTGCAGAGCAAGCGCGCCAAGGTGGCCCAAAACTGGTTCGCTGATATTGAGGCCTTAGGATTCACGGTCTGGACCAGCCACGTTTTCGGTTCGGGGCTCAAGGACTTGCGCCAAATAGTGTAGCTGTGATGTCGCCCGTGACCGAGCCTCCAACAAAGACCGACAGGAAGGCACACACGAGTCAATTTCTGTAAAATGGACACACCTTAAGCCTAACTTGTGTGAAGCAAATCGAAAAGCTGATGAAGGCAAAACTCTCCCAGTGTGAACAACTTTGTAAACACCTACGAAATTGCGAGGTTGAACTCCAAACGGCCGCGGACCTCGGCCAGCCCTGCAAGAGTGAGTATGCCGCTGATGGTCAGGAGAGCAATGCGTTGCGGGAGCTGGATATGTAAGTATGATTGGTATCTTATCCAGGGGATTACAGGAGGTTCGGAAGCCTTCTGCGAGGATCCATAAGGGTTTAGACAGGTTTCTTGGAAATTAGGGTAGTGCCTGCTGTAATTAAACATTCTTGCACGAAGGAGGATGCTGCTGCTACTCGGGGTTTAGACTAGGATTGCCTGAAACATCCATGCAGTTTGCCTGGAATGCTTGCTTTCTAGCACTTGAAAGTTTGCCTGGGTTCGGGCTACTGCATCTTGTAACTATGCGGTTATTTCAGACTTCAAGAACTATGTCCCACGCAACTGTGGGTTCGCCTCGCTTGGACCTCTTTTTCGCTCACCCGGCCTTCTTTCGGCATCCGACATGTCACGACATGTCTCACAGCTTCGAGGTCAGGCCGGGCATGACCATGCTCTTGGGGCTCGAAGTCTCCATCGCTGTGTCATTTGCATCCCGACAAGCAACGTTGCATCTTTGAAGGGGCAGTGCTACTATAGCAATTGGCGACTTATGAATTCGAAGCTTGTAGCGTGGGGGGGGGGGGGGGGGGNNCGGACAACTCCACAACGACAAGACGGGCAGATGGAAATGCTTTTTCCGAGGCTCTAGCGTTCCCTGTTTACAGGCTCATAGGACTCATAGGTTGGCCCGTCACCACTTGTTCCAGAAGGGTGATGTTTTCAACACAAGATGCTGGACTTGAGGGCGCAAAGAGCACCATTAAGTCAAGGCTCGAAAGCCGTAAGAACAGCAACATTGACAGAAACTTTGCTCAGCAGGCCCAACTCTTTTTAGTTGTGAGAAACGAAGATTTCGAGAACTGCTGGACTCTCGCTATTTGGGCGACAGCAGTATAGCTTCATTGGAGTTGATGCAACTAGTGCCGAGCGATCACCACCTTCGGCTTCATCCGCATCAGCATCATCACCAGTCCCGTGATGAGAACCGTCACTAGAGCCATAACCACGCGCATCAACATCTGCATGCTGCTGGCCAAACCTAACCACAACCCTCCTCAACCTCCCCGACCTTCGGGAAGGTGGTGCCACTACTATACCGCTTCTGCTGCCACAAAACTGGCAGCTGCTACTGTGCTGCTGCCACTGCCGCTACTACTACTNNCCACTACGACGACCACGACCACTACCACTATCACTACGACGACGAGGACTGCTACCAGCACGGTCTGTTCGATTACAACGATGATTCCTACTCCGACTTCGACCACGACGACCATGGCTTCAATACCGATTACTCATCTATCATCTACTGCCTCTCATTTTTCTACTCACTGCTACGGTACGTGCTACTGCTACTAACTGCTACGACTACTGCTGCTGCTGCTGCTGCTGATACTACTGCTACTCCACCGCCGCCGCCACCACCACCACCACCACAATCACCACAACCACCTCTATCACCAGCACCACTGTGACTACTCCTGTGCGTGCAGCTGCTGCTGCTGCTGCTGAAGCTATGAGGACGATAAGGCCCACCACGGCAAGCCTCGTCGTTGCTGGCAGTCCTATGTTTCTAAAGGGGTGGACACGTCTTTGACTCATGTTGCGTGGACACCGTCCGCCACGAGTGCTCCTGCCATTGTCCTCTGCCCTAAGCTGCAATGCATGGGTTGCCTTGCACACTGAAGGGGTTCGACTTGCCGCCTGAGGAAGTTGGAGCTTGACTCTGCAATTCTATGGAAAAGAGAGAGAGAGAGAGAGAGATATATATATATAGATTTACACCTACTGGGACTCGAAGCCCTTCACGCTTACGCCGCAGGCTCCCGACCCTGAACTTCTAAGTCTCGGGAAAATTGAAAGGCCCTCGCCGCCATCAGCAGTGAAATTTCAGGCTGAATTTAACCAACTGGCTCGTTTGAAGTGCAGCTGATGCTTACCTGTTCCATGGTGAGAATTTTTTCTGCTATTACTTGTAAGGACTTTTACTGCTATTAGGATGTTAGGGATACGACGGCCACGATTGAATATTACGATTCTTGCGGATATTGTGATGCTAAGTGCTCGAATTTATTAGCTTGGACGAGTATGTTTCTGTTCCTGGGTTAATCGTTGCGCTTCTACCGATGGTCATGAAGCGGAATGAATCCCACAGGACCCTCGACACTAAGTAAGGCCTTCAAGGGGAAAGCATACTACGAATGCATACCCGCGCTTAGTCATGTATTTCGCACGGCTACATTCGACACTGCCAGGGTATTCCTCAAAGATGCGGTGGAAACGCTGATCTCGGCACAGCTGGCGGTCCCAGTCAATGCGGAGTTTCTGGTTTCGGCATGGAGAGTTCGGTGTTTTTCGTTTACGATCTGCATCCGGTCCTATTCCACAAGAGAAGTGCTTAACGAAGTTCATTAGAAAAAAACGTCAAGCTGCGCCCCACACATGGCCAAATCCTTTGCCTGTACGATGCATCATCCTGAGCTTGAGGCCCTTCAAGCACCCCCCCCAAGAAGTTTGCTGTAGGGTCGAACTGGAGGGTTCATGTCTTGAGATTGCGGGTACCAGGCTTTGTTGTTGGGATCCGGCGCTCAGGGTCTCTGTTCTCTGGTGAGACCACGGTGAAGGCCCTGGAAACGCCTCGAACCGCTCACCTTCCGCCCACTGCCGATTCGACCTCCTCTTAAGTGCAGGCAAGTCGTCTGGCAGATACCAAAATGACGTCTAGCGGCTTTATTTTCCAGACCCGGCTGGAACCCTCATTAAAACTACAAGACCCCGCAGAAACCATCGGCAAGTACTCGTAGGACCCAGAACTTGAGCTAGGCTGTCAAGGGAAGACCAACATCGGCTACGCGTAGACGGTCGGTGGCGAGAGAACTGAGAGGATCGCAGTTCTAAACTGGTGGCCCCCTTGAGAGCCCAGGGCCACCCTCCGATTTTGCTGCATCTTCAGGCCAGGGAATCTCTGAGGGCCCGGAGCCCTCGGACTCGAAGCTCCGAAGCTCCCAGGACCCGAATCCAGCAACGGTAACGCCTGGTTGGCCCAAGCCCATACGGTGTGAACTGTTCTGGAGTTCGGTTCGGAGGAGCTGTCACTTGTTCTGCGAAGCGAACGGTTCGATTTGGGTGGACGGGTATGCATCGGACTTCAGCCGACTGAGAGGCACTCTGTCAAGACTTGACTACACTACACACCTTAGAACGAGATCGGAGTCCCCTAAATCTCCCTCTACATGCAGGTGGGATGCCGCGCGGAGGCATCTTCAGACCGGTCCACTGGAGTCCGCCCCCTCAGGAAACATTACCATTCACAACGGTATCGAAATGAGGTGATTACAATAGTCCTAATGGCTCGGGAGTGCGATCTCTTAGTTTTAGACAGAGGAAGGAATTGCAGGTGGAATGGGATCAAGATGTACAGCTAGGATGTACAGGGATGCGCAGGCTGAACTCTCACGGAAGTTGTTTGTTTCTGATCGAATGCTTGGGATGATGGCCCTAAGTGCTTGGCTCTTGTCGAAGAGTTGGAGACAGGGTAGCCTATAAGCACCATGTCGCCTGCACTTATTTGGGATTGCGTTCTGAAGTGAAGCAGTGAAGCCAAAGCAATGCTGCTTCCTATGCTTCTGCATGGGACCATGACGCTATAGAAGCCATGCAGCTACACGAGTCTGTGCCCGCTGATCGTTGGTGCGTGAAACGGGCAGACTTGAAGTACTTCTGGAAGGAGGTGGCTAAGGCGATTCGCACGGGACGAATTGTTTCTCCCAGCACAGCCTTTTCTGGCGAGTCGCCGCGTTCTGCTGCAGCCCATGGTCCTAGCATCTACGCAGTGCGCAGGGACTAGGGTTTTATTCAAGTGATTTCTTTTAGATTGGCATAGGGGCTCTTGAATTTTACCATTGCCACTTGACCGTTGGATTGTGGATAACCCATTATGGTGACGAACCGCAGGCAAGCACTCCCTTCACGAAGGTACTGAAAGTCCCAAGCTTTTTTAGACTACAGTGTCTGGAAGAGTCATTTTTCAAAGCGTTCATGCGCTGAGGTTTTGGCTCGGCGAGCTCGCGAAGTGCAGCAACACCTTGCAGGATGGGTCTGGTGTCGGATAGCCTCTCGTTTTCTTACCCTACAGGCCAGAAGATTCGTCCAGAGCTTTGCACTTTAGAGGTTTTGGGCTGGACGGCTGGACTCAATAAGAAACGACACAGGCCGCAAAAGCGAAAGTAGCACCAACATTCAAAGCCATAAAATCCTACACCCTTACATGCCTTAAGCCAAGTCGCCCACAGCGTAAATTCTAAACACCCCTAAGCATTCACGACCGGGACTGGTTCAAAATCCGTTGCCGTGCATTCGGGTTGCTTCCGGCAGGGACGAGGGACCTCCGAAACCGTGGGCTCTTCGTAGTCAGGATCTTATGGTTCCGGATCCTACATACGGTCATCAGTCTTATTCTGAAATCCTGATTTCCAAATGTAGGCCGCGCAGATCTGTAAGCAAGCTGTTTCTCGTCGTCGGTCGAGAATCTGCGAGTGCTGTTTCGGCCGCTGCTGTTGCTGCTGTCTTTCCTGCTTCTACCCGCAGGGTTCCTTTTTTAACTAATGATTACACGGTTGTGAGAGTATTATGATTGCTCTCAGTGCGCCTATGCATCTGGTCTTCACCATGAACATTGCCAGTCGTTGTTACGATTGGAGCGGCCTGCCACCCGCATGCAACGCTCTGAGCCATCGGGCAACCAGCGAACGGAACTCTGCAATCTCATATACGTCGCACACCAGCAACCCTTATGAACCGTGGTGAGCACCGATCCGTTTGGCGCAGAGTCTCCCAGTACATGCAGCTATGGTGCAGGTGACTTGCATGAGCTTAGCAGGGCCTGTTCTGGGCTCCTTATAATGAAAACCTAGATTCTGAAATCAGCTACTTTAGTCGAACCCTGCCGCACGATTGGGTGTCCTAAGAGATAGCCTGCGTCAGCACATGTCAGCACACTTCCTTGCAACCTGAAACATCCTTGATTCAAATTTCATTCATTGTAGCCTCGAACCCATGTAAAGAAGTGTCAGGCCTCAAGCAGATGGGTCGTGTGAATCCTCAGAGACTGCTGTGAACCTGGCTCGTACTGTTCAGGCCCATGGTAGTGACTTCTAGCATGCTTCTAACCGCTTATCTCTTAAGCCGCCTGAAGCCTTGAAGCGCCCTGACTTTGCTCGAAGGCCGCTTTGGGCCCGACCTTTGAGCGGACGAAACTGGGCGGAACTGTGATGGTCAGCAGAGGTTTAGCTTGTCATTATCATTCTCACTTCTCACCATTATCGTCATCCTCACCGTCATGATCGTCAGCAGCATCGACATCATAGTTTGCATAGACTTGCATATGCTCTGTCCAGCTGTATATCTGTATATATATATATATCATGTAATATATATATATATATATATGTATATATATATATATGTGCGTACATAAATTAGTAATGTACATGCAACTCTAAACACACACACACACACACACGCACACATGCACAGCCCAGGTGGAACTTGCACACGAATGTCCCCGCTGCCAGCACCACTCGCTGGACGACATTGGAGACAGCCGGGTGCGACCGTTTAATTGACAGAGTATTGGAGGAGCATGAACGCTCGCTGTTGCAGCTTTGCTGTTTGCTCTATGATTCCAAGCAGTCCTTGTCGAATGTGCCCTTCAGGGCTTCGCGTTTGACTTGTGACCTTTTCGGGAAAGCTGATATTCGGAGTGGCCGGACAGCTTCTAGCCTCAACGCGACGGTTCGCACCAGAATTCCTCAGATGCTTTTCGCAGAAAAATCGATAGCAAGGCCTTGCAGCCTTGCTCGGTCTCCAAAGTCGGGAGTGAACCTGGAGCTCTTGATCCCTGAGCCGTGTGGTGACATCCAGTCGGCCACGACAGCTAGTGTTCTCCATCCAACTCGAAGGTTTAATGATGCTCTAAGCTCTGGGACTATGTCGCCGTGTTTTTATCATTCTTATTTGCTGCCTTAGCAGTGTGTTGTCGCTGCTAACTTGGTGGTTTCTGCATTTATTGCATGCCTGCTTTGAGGTTGGGTAATAAGTCCTGAATTCAAGGCTTACTGCCCAAGTCCTGACAGGCAACATTTCCGTTCCTGAATCCTATAGTTTACACTCTCGAAGCCGTGCCAAATGCGACATCCTAAATCCAAAGCCGCCTTAGCCTAAACTCCCGCTCCCTGCAGGGATTTGCGTGCGGCTGCCTGTCGCCTAGACGTGCTTCAGACCCGCCTGGGCCCGCAGATCGTAGCAGATCGTAGCAGTCGTAGCATTCCTTGACGAAAGCTAAAGTTGTTGTTTGCAACGCTTGTAGGCGGAAGTCAAGCTTCAAAGCCCAAGGCCTCAAAACGGAATTCGCTCCTACGCCGAAGGCGACATCTCCATCCTCAATTGCTAGAGTATTGATAAGTATTGAAGGTGGGATGACACATCCCTGAACCCGCAGCACCCACCTTAAATCCGAAGTCCAAGCTGGAAGCCCCAAACGCAGAACCGCCGACAGCCAGAAGCACTGAAGTACTACATTAAAACAGCAGGATAGCCCGGAGACTCCAGGATGCTTCAGTCTGCAAAGATGAGTTAGAAGTGTTGTTTTCGGGACACCGCTGGGTTCACCTACGTATGTTGCATTTGGGTTGTTTTGGAACGCCCTAAAACTTTCGCGATTCTTTACCTATACAGTCCCATCCCATCCTCGCGTAAGTCTAGCTAGTACTTCGACTCAGGCTTGGACGATCTGAGACGGCTCAGGGATGCAGCCTTGGCCTCGGCGATTGTGGATCTGATTTGATCTAGGACTCTAGGATTTACTGGAACTAGCCTTCGCTTTGTTGATTCCTGGTAAGATCAAAAGGGCCCTGCAGACATGCCTTGGCAGGTTTGGGCCGGTGCTTCTGGGTGGGTGAAGTAGGATTGAGACGTTTAGGGATCCAAGGCAGATGAACACTGGGAGCACATAAATCAGCCATTGGCCCCAAAAGCCTGCTGACTTTTGTATTGGGTTTCTGACTCTGATCCGTATGTACTGTAGGGTTTTGAGAAACCCTATACCGGCAACTGGGCTTCTGGGATACTTATACGCCGTTTCAAGAGCTGCCAAGTTCAATGACTCTTCACATGGGGCCCGAACGCCCTGGACCCCAGGAACCTCAAATTCCAAAGCCCGCAATAAAACAAGAACCAAGTATTCCAAAACCCCAGCTCCTGAACTCGGCAAACCCAAATCCTGAACACAAAAAGCCGACTTTGATCATAGCCCAGATTCATGCTCCGTTTGTTGTGCACTCCTCTTTTGTCTCGAAGATCGCCCCTCTGGAGCTTAAGTCCGCTGGGAGGCACGGTCGGTGCATTCAGTTTAGGATTTCAAGACTTTCTCCACCTCACCATCGCAACGGCAGTGCCAGCCTAACGGCCCAGCAACAACATCAATAGGGGTAACTCAGATATTAAGGATCAGTTGTTGTCTGTTGCAGATAGTATACTACACCCCAGCCCTGAATCAGTCGTCGCCTTCATGCACACAAAGATACAGCTCGCCGGCCGGCTTGCGTCAGTATTCCGAAACCTTCAATTGAGGCAAATGCACAACATCTCGACTTCCAAAGTCAAGGACCCTGAACTCTAAACTTTCATAGTAATCACCCGTATATAGCATGGTGTGTGTGTGTGTAGTTATACCGTATCTAGTGATGCACAGTTGCTGTGCGATGCTGGGGCTAAGGTACGCCGGCTGCGAGGGCGAGTCCTGGCTGGCGCGCGCGAAGGGGCCTACTACGGGGTGCGGCGACCCGGAGGGCCTAGGGTTAAGGGTTTAGGGCTTCGGCGTCGTTTTTGAGAGCTCGGGTTGCTGATTTGAAGGGTGTAGCTGAGATCCCTCCCGAATTATAAGTCTAAGCTTCTCGACAGGGACAGAGGTTAATCGACTTGCACGGTCTGCAAATTATTGCAACAGCTTGTGGCCAGAGGGCAGTTGCTGGAGCCGGGGGTGTGGGGCCCCGGCCTTCCGAACTACCCAGCTTGGATTTGGATGGATTTGGCTTTGTAGGGTAGCCGAGTTAGGAAGCCCTGAAGGAGACTTTGCGAACAGTGCTTTGGGTTCCAATCTACATGCTCTGTCGATATAGAGCGATACATCAACACGCACTTAAATTGGGGAGATCGGGAATACCAAGCGCACCAAACAACGAATCGGACCCCAGAGACTGGAAGAAGCATCCCGTAAAAACACTGCGAGGCTCGATCAGCCCGATAGCAACGCGAATGCAAGTCTTGAGCGAAGGTAGCGATAATAGGGTTCTGACGACAAGGCTCTAAACCCAGTAGCTTCCCTCCTTTCACAGGCTCCTCCAGGCTTGCTGGAGCAGATGGGCAGGATCCGGCCTCGGGACTTCCGGGTTCTAAGCGGATTCGTCGGGTTTCGATCTGGCATCTGGAGTCGTCAATGCTGTGCACGGTCAGCGGCATCGGAGTGAAGACTGGCGATGCCTCTGGCTTTCTAGCTCACTTTGCTCTCAAAGTATCTTCAAAGCGTTCTTTTCAGCCCTGCTTCTCAGCCATGGCTCTTCGAGCACTGTTCGTGTTCTTGAGCTTTGCGGGTGTCTTCGGAGAGGACGTGGCCACAGCTTTGGCGTCGGACGACGTCTGCGAAGCCGGGCAGGACTGCAGCTTGGAGCTCAACCAACTGCGTGGCATCAAGGTCCACTACCTGGACGCCTTGGAGGATGACGAGGAGGAGTCCGTGCAGGTGGAGGAGGAAGCTGAGCTCGAGG
>CAJNDV010034772.1:9872-24623 GCA_905221635.1 Symbiodinium sp. CCMP2456 | reverse complement strand
GTTGCCGGCAGACCAGGTGTAAGCTTCGCATGTTTTTGTCCAACACCGCTGCCTCCGCGAGCGGTGGTCACTGGCGAGAGGGCCACGCCGTCTTGTCTGCGTAAGAATTTTCGGCACAACATGTTATCAGATCGCATCTGCCAATGGCAGTGCTTCTGACCATTGTGCCGGAAGCTTTTAATTTTCGAATTTTGTGAAGCTGTCCGATGGTTTGTTTGGTGGGTGCTCTATTTTGCAACATCTCGAAGTGGGGGCATTGCATCCATAGTCGGCAATGGTACCGTGCTCTGCTCTTGTCTACACAGACAGATCATGCAAGCTAGTTACACCAAATCCCTGCTTCCATCAATCAAGAGTGGGTGGCCCACCTCAACCTGCGGCCAATCTTTCCGCAATGTGATTTTGCCAGCTGAATGGTTGTACCAGCTGCGGATTGCTTGAATCTGGCAATGGCCAACCAGCAGCTACAGTATCTACAGCTGCTGTGCACTAACGTGCGCTCACGAGGGGAGAACTGCTCATAGACTTATCGGGGAAAGATACAAATTCGTGGGAATGCGGGCTTGACGGCATGCTGATCATGTCTTGAAGCCCATGAAGCCTTTGCATCATGCATCTTACAGAAGTGAAAGTCCTGTCCTGGAGGTCATCCCAAGCATCAAGCGCCACATGTAACAGTACTCGAAAGCTCGAAGAAGAAGAAGAAAACGAAGTAACTTTGCAGGTATCCCGAGCTGGGAAACGGTCTTACTCAAATGCCGGTATCCCACGCATCATTCAACATGCGGAGGCTCCTACATCCCAGCTGCTTGGTGTCTCCGCGCCTTTACCCGCGAAGGTGGGTCTCGTAACATTTGGCTTCAGGTGAAGTTTTTGGGCTCAGTGTCTGAAATGCCTTTGGCCGATATCTCAGAAGCTAGGACTAGGATGTTTCGCTCGAATGACCCCTACCATGAAGCATGCTTCGATGTTCGCCACAATTAAGACCACCTGTAAAGGGCTAAACTTGAAGCAGGCTTTAAGGTCCTGTTTGGCACCTTGGGTCTCGCATTCCCTCATCTCAGGCCGCCGCCGGTGGAACACCAGCATCGGCATCTTCTGCAGCTTTGCCCCAAGTGCGACATGATCCGCTATAGGGCCTATAGGGTTTAGGCTTGACAGGGCTTGTAGAAGTGATATGAAGTTATGGGGTTTGGCGCTTGCAGGGTATTCGGTTGTTTCAAGCTGTTCAGGGTTTAGGCAGGCTGGTCCCCTTTCTGGTTCGTTTACGGCATCCAGATTCAGAGAGCCTGAATAGTACCGGAAGATTGTGGTGAAACGGGAACAGCTCCTCACCGTCAAGGATTTTGCGGTTTAAGTCTTTTTCTCAAACTGTAGGGTTTAAGGTTCCCTAAACCCGAAACCCTCCATAGCCATTTTGGCTCAAGTCACCTGGCTTTTGAACGCCCGACGAGCATTTCTAACAAGCTGATCTGGAATCTGGCAGAAAGATGGCGACCACCTTCAGCTTGATTTCTTTCGACTGGCCCACCATTTCTGAGGCTCTGGAGCAGGACATGACTCGCAAAGCACAGAAGCGAGCACAGAATCGAGCCAGGAGGTCCCCGGAGAGCACCGCCACCTCTTCAGTCCCCCAGGCGTCGATTCCGGAGTAATCCGCCTAGCCTGCCGGCAGTTCCAAGCCGTGAGGTAGAGGACTTCATGGCCCGGCGGCGCTGCCGGGCATCCCAGGACTCAAGCTCCGTGAGAAGGCGATGACAGCAGAGCCTGCAGCGAGCTTCCTCGGAGGGCCTCCAAGCATTGAGACCATGGGAGGGCCCTCCGCAGCAGATCCTTGCGTCGTCCGATGGGCTTTTGATTGCGGAATTGCGCACGCCAGAGCGACCGATGATTGCTGGACATGGCACGCTGGCCCTGCATTTGCCGCTGCTGGCCATCCGCAAGCGCCTGGGCCCGACATCCTTCGGCCCACCGGCATCTCCGCAGGAGCCGGCGCCGGCAGCGTTTGGTTTCGTTACCGACCGAGCTGTGGAGCAGTTGGCTCAGGACGCCTTCTTGGGCAACTCCATTGCGTTCTACACGAAGATCCGCTGCAAATCGTGACGAGCCGAGAGGGCAGCACAAGACGGAGGCATGCGAGCCCACAAGAACTGCGGCTTACTTTGCCGGGAGCACATCAGCTGTGCGCAAGCATGGCTTCGTGTCCAATTGTTAAACGTTCTGTTGCGATGGATTCGCAACGTTTCCGCCGTGGACATGGTGGCTGCTGCAACGAGTGCCGAGGGCGGCCCGGCTGCTTCGAATTCGCCGCTGCAATCAGCTCTAGCGGTCTCTACAACGCGTGTTGTCTTGAGTTAGACGTCTTGTCTATTTTGAAATAGAACAGTGGTGAACATACTACCGGATAGGACATAAGGACAGCTGAGAACTGTGGGCATTGAGATCGGTAACACCCACACGACGGTACCTGGCTTCGGTCTGTTTTATACTCTCTGTTGTTCATACGTTGCATTGCAATACAATGCTCTCTCGGTATGTCCACGTAGCAATTTCGGAGACTTATTGCCATGCCTGTTTTTGCGAGTGTGTCGGTCGAAACCCAGTTGAAGGTCCCTCAAACTGGAAATTACCGGCCTCGAAGGTTTTAGCGGTTTTGTTGTAGGCGTGAGGAAGCCGTCGTGCTTCATTTTGGTGGGGGTCCGCTTTTAAGCCCTACAATGCAGAGTGTGTAGGGCACTCCAAAAACTTGGCATGGTCGTTTCAGGTAGGGATCAGGCTTGCGGGGTGAGGATGTATGGTTTAGGCAGCCGAGACACGGTCGGTAGGCCTTCGCTCAGGGTTCAGGGTATTCCGGCCATGAACCTTTCTATGCTGCTGAACTCTAACATGTTTGCATCCCATGCCCGATTACGTGCTCAGTGACATTCCTGTGATTACTGTTCGCCATGACTGTCTGTCATGATGACAGCCTGCTTGTCCAACCATTTCCAGTGTTGCTAGTGTGCTAGTGAGACTATGTCAATGCTGTGCCTACTCTGCCATGCAGTCACCTTTTAACACCCTAGAAGTGCACCCAGCCCACACCCCCCCGGTCCAGACACACACACACACACACACACACATGAACACACATTCACCACCCACCCACCCACCCACCGATCCACCCAGGCACCCAGGCACCCAAACCCACCCACCTCCCCTACACCTACCTGCGCCAGAAGACCTCAACCGTAAAGCTTGCGCCACCGTCCCACTCTCCTGAGCCGTCAGCCCCGGCACCCTGCAATCCATGCAATAAACCCTGAGAAGCGCTCCAGACTGGAGCCCTGAGATCCAGCATCCCAGGCCGCCTCACAGGTCCCTGTGGTGGCCGCTGCCGCCAGTGTCAGACTTGGCCTTTACGGGAGTCCAGGAGGGAGGGACTTCAGGCTTCGGAGTTGACTTCAGAATTCAAACTCAGGGGCTTCAAGGCTGGAGGCTTTTTTCAGGGGGTTGAAAGTGGCTTGAGGCTGGGTTGAAGGGTTCGCGACGATTTACATAATGCCCCTGAAGGTCTTCCTTGGCTGCACGGCTCCGAAGCTCTCCAAGTCCGCCAAGCAAAATCCGAATCCCACGCCCCATAAAGCATTTACCTCATCCCCAAGCCTGCCCCACACTGAGGTGCGCCACAGACACCTCGCACAGCCACGCCGGTAGCATCGCCCCGGCTCTCTGCGGCACAAACGAGGCGCTTTTAATTGGGGGCCGGCTTTTCGTCTTTGAATCAATAGGGGTTCGAGGTTTAAGTTGAGCACTTGCGGCCTTGAGGTTGGGGACTGTAGGGTTGAGGCCGAGAACATAGTTGAGGCTGGGCCCAAAGTTTGATTGAGGTCTACGGCGCCCATTTCGATTCACAAGATTAAGAATAGCTCTGGCGCACTTCAGTGCTTGTTGGCATGCTACTGTCCGGCTGGGCTCGTATTCGAAGACATACCTGAAAGGAATCCAGACTATAAGACTCGTTTCTTTATCATCCAACTGCTGCCCTGACACAAAGCGATGGGACGCAGGCACAGGTAGCCGTGGCGGCATTTTCGTCTTTCCAGTTGCAGCGCAGTTCCTGGCAAGAAGGGTAGAACAACCCATGCATGCGCATTTTAATTAATTTTAATATAGTTGTACTAGCGAAATAGAAAATAACACGTTACGGACAGTGTAAGAACAGCCGACAGCGGATTACTTGGGAACAGCTGCCGATACATGTATAGCTGAATGTTGATGCTGATGATGATGATCATACTCATGATGACGATGGTTCAGTAGTACTGTACGGTATTATACCGGTCTATTTATTACAATTTGGGGGCTCCTTATTGCAACTATCGTATAATATACCCCAAAACCATCCAAAACCCTATTCTGACTATCCCAAAGGGTCCAAGTAGTAATATGGTAGCTACTTTGTAGGTATTTGGGACCCAAAAGTATATACCATATTATAACATGGACCCTTTGGATATTAAGACCCTATTAATCGATCTCCATGTGCAATCCACGACAAGTGCAGCAGGCAAGGCGAGGGCCCTGGTTATCCCGCAGCTGCCATGCGGGGCTACCCGGTACATCCCAGTACCATGGGCCTTAGGGCAAAGAGGGCGTGAGGTTTGTATGGCATGTAGGGTTGAGGCGCAGGTTTCAGGTTTTAGGGCCATTTTGGGGCACTTTTCGGATGGCCGAATGAACCCTTACTTGTATTCTGTTCTGGCTGCAAGCCGCCGACGGTTAGACAGCGAAAGAACCAAATACCCGACAAGATCTTCTGGGCAAGTGGTGCTGGCAGCATTGACGCAAGGACCTTTCAATCCTCACGGCGATGAGGCGAACCAAGACTGAAGCCTGAAGCCCCAATCCTAGCAAGGCGTGAGGCAACCAAAATCTTTAGCATCAGCTCAAGGTCCTCTGCAAGCACGGTGGGCTCGCAGCAAACATTGCCCAAGCCGCCCGGCGCCTGTCTGCTCCATTTCGCATCTGTGGGCTTCCCGTAGCCCCAAAGCCTTGTGACCAAACATCAGTTTTACTACGGTTTAGGGTTTAGGGCTTAGGGTTTAGGGTTTAGGATTTATAGGGTTTAGGTAGAAGGGATGGTAGTCAACATTCAAACTTAGGAGCAGAGTTTGCGGCAGTAACATCGATAAGGTTGCACATCTTTAGCAACGAGGACGCCAGCATACACATTGATGACAACTAATCTTCTAAGACATGAGAGCTAGGAAGCAATTGCCCTCAATTTGTAACGGTTCGCAGATACAGCCGACTTCTTGTAGTTCAGTGTGCCCGCCTGAGACCTTCTTTCGGGGCGTGCACTATGATTTCTCACTCCAAACTCAAACCGACCAAAGAGAGCCCCAACCTCATAAATCCTAATCCTTATAGGGAACTTATTCGAGCCATGGCTGAGTCTCCCTGAGGCCGTCACTTACGTTGGGAAGCCCCGCAGCCACCCCCGTGTCCGTCCAGCGCGAGCCTGGTGCTTGACTTTGATCTCAAAGCTGAGGCGGTGAACGTGAGTGTTCTTATCAGGTGCGTCTCTAGTGAAACATATATATATATATACATATATATATATATATATACAGTATACAGCTCTATATTATATATATTTTATAGAAATATATAATATATACATATACATATATATAGAGAGAGAGACAGTGAACGGAATCTCCTTGGAATGAAGTTGCCGCGGAGACCTTCAAGATGCAAAGTGTAACGTCATACTGCCACCATGACCTGCTAATTACTTACCATCGATCATGACGACGCTAGCAGCAATCTGGGTATTGATAGTTTATTAGCTCCCGTTCTCATTTGCCAAGAGAGCTTCGACGATACCGGGTTTGCTAGCTCTGTGGCACGATGCCACACACCGACAGCACGAGCCAAGGCCCAGCATTGCAACGAGTTCTGCACCTTCCCCGCGTGGAGCAAAGACTCGCATTTGAGGCTCCAGGGCTCTCAGGTTCCGTCATATATTATATATTATATTATACTATATTATATTGTATTATATTATATTATATTATTATACTATATTATATTATATTATATTAGCTAGTTTCGGCCTTTCAGGCCAGTTGTCTACTGCCCTCCATGTGGTTGTCTTCGAGCAGGTGATTACTTTGGCAGTTGACCCAATCAATGCACATGTATGTGGGCCTGCTGCGAAGCTTTAAGGCGTACGGCACCCGCCAGCAGTTCCGCATCCCCAGCCAAGGCCAGTGCTGGGTGGCTAATTTGTGGCGTAGGCTTATAGGTTTAGGACCTGGAATTAGACTGCTGACTTAACTTTGGGCTCGCATTTGGAACAGACTAAACATGCTAGCCAGTATGACCCCCAGCGTACTCGACTCGTAGAGGCATCTGCCATGACAGCAGGCATTGCACACAATGTCCGGCTTGAGGCCGAAGACAAACCTCGTAGCCTTCAGGTTTCTGGGTAAGTGTTTAGGGTTTAGGGTTTAGGGTTTAGGGTTTAGGGTTCTTGGTAAGTTCAGCCCGGAGTACCATGATGCCTGATCCGGATGCCAATGAAGCGCGTGCGGTTGTGCAGTCTGAGCCCAATGTATAGGGTTGACATTTCCTGTTTAGCTGGTGAAGTGCGTTAACAAAGCAAAACATGACAGATACAGGTATTAGTAAACATCCCACACAACGACTTTAATTCAATAAGCGTTCTACTGAAGTGAACAGGAAACCCGAAAACAAGAGCAAAGGCATTAACCACAACGGAAGCATTACCATCGATGGTTAGTGCCAACCGTAGTGCAATGTGTAATTCAAGCCAGTAGAAATAGAGTTCCGGTCAAACGAATCAAATCGTGTGTTGCACCAACTGATGGTGTGCAAAGCAATGCAGTGCATGGATTTCGGTGATAAGTGCTGTCCGATGATAGGTGGTTACCCAGAGTAAGTATCATCATGTAAGTGAGCAAGCAACAATGCATGCTTTGCAGAGTTGTGCGAGACAGGCGGCCGGCCTGAACATCGGCAGCCGGGGAGGTCAAACATGGGCAGTGATGTGTACATTTCCCCTGCCGGACAGGTAGGTTAGGTGGCCTGTCAGTGTGTGCTTATAACAAAATTATCTACAAACCTATCATCTGTTTATCTACGTATCGATCTACCTATATATCTAAATCTGCGCGAGTGCTAAAAATCTATCTGTTTGTGTGTGTGTGTATATATATATACGTATTTAAGGGCGGGAGGACGAACAAGCTGCAAACATATAAGCAGGGTGGTGGGACGTGTAGTCACAGTGTAGTCAGAAAAATGTATGCATGCAACATGTGATTTAGGGCCAATTCTCCGGAACATAAGCATTCCGACTCAGGGTTGTGAACACCTGGTTTGCAAGACAAGTGCTGAATCGGACGGACTGTATCAGCAGGTTCGGAGTGCCGTTTTTTTTGGCACCTTCAGGTGTGAACACGTGAACAGCTGCACCTGATGATTTCCCCCGAAATCGCCAAAAAAACTGGTGCAACTTAGGAACTTGCTGTTGCTCCGGGTTAGTCTGTGGTCCTCGCGACACGGCATGGCGATGACGGACATAAGCCTTTGCAAGCCGGAGCAACCAACTCTGCCTGGGGATATGCTGCAGTGCTTGAAGATCTGTGGTTCTGCGATCGAATATATGTCCGGGGTAAAGATACCTAGACCTTAAGAAGCTTGAAGCCCGAAGCCGAGACAGCGAAGCAACCGCACATCCTAAATGCCAAAGCCCTGGACCCGAAGGCGGCGTTCCTATCGGTGGTGGCGTCCGAGTCGGCGGCGGCACGCCGAAACAGGCGGCAAGCGCAGTCCGGAAAGCCCAGCTATCGTGTGGCACGCCGCATCGAAGTGTTTAGGGTTGCATGTGGGGGTTCTCTTCAGTTTGCGCGACGTGCTGCTGCAGTAAACCTGTCGTTTGCTGTCGATTGCTTTCTCCAGCAACAGCAGCAACGATTTCTGGTCTCGAAGGGATGAGTGCTCGGTCTTGTGAGCACCCGTCAAGCTTCAATCTCCCACCTGTGGGAATGCTCCTTTGGATGCTCCTTTTTGGATTCTGTCGCCACCAGCTTGTGCTGCGTGAGTACACGACTTAGAGTTGTGTGTGTGTGTGTGTGTGTATCTCAGGCACCCATGTCTACTTAAACGCCCTAGCCTCGTTGTGTTTGGGGACTTGAGTCGCAGCTGCTTGGAGCCGAGGCCAGTCCCTTCTGACACAGCAGACTGCCGGCAGTCATACTTTCGCCTATTTGACAAAAAGCCCTCATGTAGAAATTTCGGTTTCAGGGTCTGGTTTTTTCTAGATTGGGCATTGGGGTTTGCTTGTCTTGATTAAGTTTGCAGCAACAGACAACCATATGCTGGCATTGGGACGGAGACATTCAAGTGTTATTACGCCACAGCCCAGAATCCCAACAGCAATGATGCCCAAAATGTGGTTGTAACTCTTGAAGCCTTGAGCCTGCATGCCAAAGATTGCCACACCCCTGTGAATGTTCGGCCGAGTGGAGAAGCAACGGGGAATTTGCTGTTTCCTGAGCATTTGAGGACGCTGTACAGATGCTACGTGTGGCTTTGCGTGCAAGCCCTAACAACAACCAGTGGGCCAACTTGAGCCTTCAGCAGACTTGGTTGTTTTTTCCTGGTGATCGGCAAGCGATTTGTTTGGGACTTTATCGGGTAAATGCATGATCACCTGGCGCTTGCGAACCATCTGCAGATATTATGCATGGACCGCTAGGCATTTGCCCACCCATCGTAGTCACAGGTATTCATGTTGTTCTGGAGCCTTCGCTAAACCTAGTTGCTGCCCCAGCTTGCTAAGAGACCATCCTTTTACTTCACTTCATTGTTGAGCCATGTGATGTTGAGTCGAGGCTTACAGCCTCATGATGACGGAGACCGGATCTCTTGGCATTGAGGTTCTACTGGTAGCCCTCCTAGACACGCCGAAAAGTTGGCCTTTGAACCCCATTTAGCTTTGATTTAGGGGCCGGCAGTTGGGCAATGCCGTCATGCAGAAGACCAGCGAGGCCTGAGCATTTTGACCTATAGGGATGCAGAACCCATCACTCTGACTCTTCGAAGAAAGGTCACTAGCTAAACTATAGTTGTTGATCTTGCAACCTTTTCGGTTTACGTTGTTATCTTGATCGAACCCCTTATAAGCCCTAATTCGGGTAGCCGTGATCCCATGACATATCGCCCCATCGGCGCCTGCAGGTTGGACGAACATTTCCCGGTGCTCCCGTGAGTCCAGCAAGAATCCCAGTACACAAACTTTCTGTGGAATTTTCCAGCCATAGAAGGTATGTAGTTGGGGTCTTGGGTTAGGGACCTTTCAAGCGGCGACCTGCATTAGTTGTTGGCGGGGTGGTCGCCAGTAGCCGAACCATATGACTGGCAAGGAAAGCTGGGCATGCTGCTCCTGGTGCCGTATTATAGGTTTCAAACACATCCTGCGGTTTAGATCCTGCAGCTTGTTCTTCAGCGGTCGCATGTGTACGTGCCCCGCAGCTTAAAACCCTCCGCTATCGTGCAGGTTTTAAACGACGACAGAGTTACGTGATTATTTACCGAGTATACCTTCCCCTAGACAAACCCTCAACCATGTTGGGGCTGCAGGGCAAGTCTGAAGATTTAGTAATGCTAGGAGAAGGCGCCGTGAGCCACACTTGCAAAATCCCTGTCAGACACTCATAGCTGGAAGACTTGACATCAAGGCACTTCTCATCAAGGAAGGTGGTGGAGTAGCTTACAGGTTTGCATCCCTTCAGGGCTCACCGCAGCAGGCAGCATCTGCACCATTAACGGGCATCCGGCCCGGCCTGAGCGATGATACGCAGGGCGCTCAGGCTAAATGAGCGGTGATGGACGTGTTTCTTCCCCGAAGCAGCTGCAACCAGCAGTCCAGGCAACAAGCAAAAAAGGAATGTCTTCATCTGGCGAGCCAGCGTAACCGTCTACCTGCCCTGGGCATCTACATCTTTCGTCCCTCCCGGCGGCTGAATGTCCTGGGGCGGCAGGGCATGGGCCTTCAGTTAGGCATGGCTGTAGCATCCTTAGCAAGGCCACAGTCCTGCTTCAGTGTCGAGTCCGAGCTCTCGGCATGTTCGTCTTGGTTCGGTTCAAGAAGTTGAACGCTGTAGGCTGTAGGTCAGGATGGTCTTAAGGCTTGAGGTTGAAGGCATGGGCCTTTGGTGCCACATTGTGCCACGCGGGAGAGCAGGGTCCCGTGTACAGGAACATGAACTTCATAGTGGCAGTGGTTCTATTCGGGATCATTGGTTTGGATGATAGAGTGCCTTACGATTAGCTTTCAATGATACTCGTACTGACGTACAATTGTATGTTACGCTGCCTTCACATCAGCTATGTTTCAAAGTCGCACGCTCAGTGGAGAACTCATAGGACAGCCAAGGCCTGTTGAGTTGATGTTGCTTGCAGGGTAGTGGCGTAGCTCTCACTGCAAGGTCGTCCGCAACCCAGGCCTGTCCGCCTAGAGTAGCTTGTCTTGCAGCGCAGGGTGGTGTGAGATACAGGTTCGTAGATGGCTCCCGAAGACGGATGAGCTCCTGTGGCTTCGTGTCAGGTCGGTCGACCGAAAACGCTTCAGCATGACAGGTCTGAACAACCGAGAATCCATTGAAACCTTGTCCTCACCATGTGTCTGCAAGACGGGTGCATCATGTATACCTTGCAGCCCGTTTCCGCACACGAGGTCTCAGAGTAAGGAGGCTGCGGAGCTAATCAGGGGCGTCGTTTATGATGTGATGTAAATGGTACGTGCAAGGCTTCGACCTGTCATTCCTCCTGCCACATCACATCAAATGGTTTCGGGGCTTGACAACACCATTTCAGCTGCAGTTCCGAAGGTGTCCGAAATGAGGTCCGGTAAGCCCTGTCCATGCAAACAAGCCGAAGCAATCGGTCCAAAGTCCAAGAAGCTGGCAGGATCTTTGTGTCTACTGCTTTGAAGTTCTGCTGGCCTCAGCCTGAGATGAGCAGACTCAGAGCTGATCCCACTGCAAAAGATGCTTGCTCCGGCTCTTGAGACCGAGGCAGGCTCCCTAGCGTACTAGGTTGCAGGTAGACCCCGCTGGAAGCTTTTTCCTTGATATTGAGGAGTGGTGGAGGGTCTCTGTCATGGGGTGTAACTTTTTTTCATTTCTGTACTAGGTGCTAGGACCATCTAGGAATAGGCCTATTCAAACTGTGCGTTCGCAAACTTCGGCGCGGCAGCGTTCATCGCGCACATGATAGGCTCAATAAGTCTATGACTTGCCCCTCTCGCACGATGCGAAAATCATAAGGCATACGTCGAATGAAGACACAGGGCCATAAAGAAAGTGCGCGAGAGAACAACATACTCAGCAGTACATCCATCAGGTTTCCCTAGAATCTGCATAAGCAGGAAAGAGCCAGGCCTGTAGATAGCCAGAATTTATCCACTCTCTAGTCCAAATCTCTCTTAGACTATAAAGCCAAATAGCCTTAAAGCTCCTTTAACCTGAGTTCCAAAGATTCCTCCGTTCAGTTCTGAGGCCAGGCTGCAGGGAACGCCACAACCTTCCTTGAAAGGCCAGGGCTGTGCAGCATGAGGTTCTAGTAGCT
Organism: Symbiodinium sp. CCMP2456; assembly: GCA_905221635.1. Lineage (NCBI taxonomy): Eukaryota > Dinophyceae > Suessiales > Symbiodiniaceae > Symbiodinium > Symbiodinium sp. CCMP2456. The sequence continues at coordinate 12,980 of CAJNDV010034772.1, read as the reverse complement.
GCACGGTTCAGGGAAACAGGGCAAGAGTCTGGCAGTCAATTTGCAGGGTGTGTATACGCACTTTGTGTGTAACTTGCCAAGTAAATAGATAGATATGTTGCATATTTATGTGTATATATATATATATACATACATACACATGTATATACATACACACACACACATATATATATATATATATATGCATTTCTATATGCGTTTGTTTGCTTAATCATATGTTTCAGCGAGTTGTATTTGCTCATCGTTTGTCGCGCAGGTTCGTCTCTCCAGTAGCTGTGCGATGCAGACGTTCACTCATGCAGAGCCTGCACGAACGCCAGGGTTAGAGCAGAGAACTTCTCATGTTCCAAGTGTTGCATTGCATCACTGGTGTCATTTCTTGTCGGCATGAGCTTGCAGAGCTTCAGCTGTCGTGCACACGTGTCATGCATCAAACAGGAACGAACTCCTTCAAACCTAGACCAACCAAACAAAGCCTCGACCCGAAAGCCGTACAATGGGCCCTAACAGAAGGTTGTAAAGGGCTCACGCAACTCTGAGTGGGCAGGCCAAATGCCTAAAGCCGAGGCATCATCAAAGTTTAGGGTGGCTACAGAATCCGAGTCAAAACCTAAACCTTAAGCCCCGAAACAGCTGCCATCTGCAACTTGGGCCCTGAGCTCATAGCCTTGAAGCGGAGTTGCACTTAGGGCAGGGGTACGTCCTTAGCCTTACAAGTCGAAGCTAGGTATGGCCGGAAAGCCCCCAAGCACCACGCGCTAAGCTCCCAAGTTCGCCACGCCTCAATGGGAGTTTCCGAATATTAGGGTACTTGATTTTGGGTCCTTATAATCAGGGCCCTACTATTTAGGGTGCTAAGGCGGGAGGGAAAAAATATTAGGGTCCCCTATATTCGGAAACCCCCAATTTGTCAACAGAGTACTCCTGTAAACTGTAGGTCGAGAACACAGGTCTCGCTGAAAGCGCTGCCTTCAAGCCCGTTCCACCTTCAAGTAACCTTACAGCCTTTTGTGGAGACTCCGATTTGCAAGAGTCGAAACTTCGGGAAGGTAATCCGAAGCAGAGAAACACCCAATATAGGGGCCTTAATTATGAGAATGGAGTTTGGGGGTATACTTTACTATAGTTAGAAAAAGGGACCCCCAAAGTAGTAGAGGTACTTATTCAGACCCCTATACTAAGCCAAAGACGACGCAAAGAGATCGAAGTCTTCACGGAGAGGTCGAGCCGATGCGTCTCCTGTCCGGGAGGTGCATCTGAGACTGCCCTGGTTATAGCCTGTAAGTACTACGTACAGTCAAATATCGAAGCAAGCTGAATTTTGTGAATCCCGCCGGGGGTATGGGCTAAGGTTCTTAAACACTGGGTTCTTATACAGGACGTTCACTGTAATACGAAGATCATTAGAGTATCCAGTGAGCCCCCAGGCCCTAGGCAGGGATAGGTAGGATTCAGACATCACATGTCAGGATTTGTTGGGGTCTAGGTCTCTATAGAGTCTAGACACCGAAGACATCCAAAGAGACTAATGATAGCGGACGCTTGCTGAAACTAGCTTGTTTTTTGCCTAGCTATGTAGAGTTAGTGCCTAAACCCTAAACCCTAAACCCTAAACCCTAAACCCTAAACTGAGTTAGTCTGGAAGCAGTTTGTATAGTTTGGATGCACAAAATCCTGCTCGACACCCTTCGAAGCCTTCGGCCTCGTGGTAGGAAGCCGGGCCAAGGTTCCGAGATCAGGCTCTAGTCCACGGTTTAGGGTTTAGGGTTTAGGGTTTAGGGTTTAGCGTTTAGGGCTCTAGTTTTGAATCTTGAGTGCTTTGGCCTTCGGAGCTTCCGATGTCCGTGAGGTTCCGGCTTGACCCTAATCCCTAATCCGCTATTGTCAGCTGGGCGGGTGGGAAAAATCCGCTGAGTTATTTAGTTGGTGGAAGTTACGGACTCTGGGAGGGTTCAGGGATTTGGGTTTCGCGTGTCCAGGTCGAGGGATTCGGATTCGGTTTCAAGACTCAGGGCACCGGCTTGGTCAATTGCGCTCGTGTCGGATTACGCTTCGTGATGTCCAAAGCTGCACTTCCTGCTGTTGCAGACCTGATCTTAGCTTGTCCTGGGCCTTTGAGGTTGTCCTTTGGCCGTCAGCGGTCATGTTCCGGTCCTTTGGCCGGACGCGAACAACGGAAACAGTACCTGCAAATGTTAGAAAGGCACATTCGAACCGAGAGCATGCGGTATCCCCCCTCTTCATGGCAAGAGTATGTGGGAGTAGTCCATAGTTTTCGCCAATTTTTTCCACGTTGAGTTGTAGTTTGGGAGAGACTGCGCGGAAAGTTCACGAAAGGTCCCCGGACTCTTTGTCAGCTGGCACAACCCGGCAGGGCTTCGCGGCTGCCGGAGCCTCGGGCTTGTGAAAAATGGGTTAGCCTGGACCCCTAGCCTTCAACATGAAGATTTTATGTATCATATGGTTGAGGAGCAAGTTTGGCATTAGGACTGCAGTTTAAGACATGGACCAATGGAGATCCACTCCTTTTGCTTGCTGGTATTGAAAAAGGTTTCCACACCGGACATACGACTTATGGTGAACTTGTGATAGCGTGACACCTCGTCGTGCATGATGCAGAGTCTGAGCACGTTGCATTCGCAAGCCTGAGGCGCTGGCTTCAACACAGACTGAACGGGTAGTGGATGTTGGATGCCAGCCTTTCTACAGGCATTGATTGGTGGTGGAGACACTTGATACTTTGTGGATGTGTGTTTCAGGTGTGCATATACATGAAGTGGGTTTATGCGTGTGTATATCGCTCATTTCGTTCATTTCGGGCGTAGACATGCACTGAAATAAGAAAGGAGGAAAGGGCACGCAGTTGAAAATTGCACCTTGTTCAAGGGCAAAAGCAGTCTGCAGGTCCGGTTCTCTAGCAGTACGCACTCGCAGAGGGTCTGCGGCGCAGAAATCTGCTCGGGAACTCCGGCATGGCCGCCATGGTCCAGCGCGGAGCGCGCTAGCCTAAAGACCGGCATGGCCGTCATGGTCCAGCGCGGAGCGCGCTAGCCTAAAGCTTTAGCTTTCCCGGGTGGCGCCAGTACCGCCAACCCACTTCATCGCCCG
>CAJNDV010034770.1:0-22336 GCA_905221635.1 Symbiodinium sp. CCMP2456 | reverse complement strand
ATTTTTTAATTGATCCCTATCCCCAAGAAAACCTACAACGCCCTGTAAGCCCTACTTTGTAACCACGCTTTAATACCCTAACAACCAAAAAGACCTGAAAGCCCTGCTTTGTGTAAACGGGGCCGGAGGAGCCCAAGAGGATCCTCTAAATCCCGAGCCCTGAAAGCCCTCATTTGTAAGCACCCTTTAAAACCTTAAAGCCCTTAAAAGGGAACCGGAAACCCTAAAGCCCGTTAAAAAGACTCTTGTTAAAACACTGTATAAACCACCTAAAGTCTCCTAAGTTTAAAGGACCCTAAACCCCGAACCCTAATCACTCACTAAAGCCTTTCAAGTGATCCCGAAGACGCGCCTCCAGCCGCTGGCTCAGCTGGAGCTTCTCTTGTTCTGCTTTCGCCTCGCGTCTTAATCCCTAGGTTCTTAAGGCAAACGCAGAGAAGACATTGAGGATTTGGGGTTCAGGGTTTAGGGTTCCACAGAAGCCCCTTAATAAGAAGGGTAGGCTTGTTCCCACTAATTTGGTCTTAATAAGGGAACTCAAAAAAGGGAAAGGGCAGCTTGGCAGACTGAGCAACCGACAGGCGCGAGGCAGCTCTCGTTTTAGGCCCACCACCTTGAGTCGAACGACCAAGTCGAGGCGCTCGCGTGTTGGCCTTGGCCTTAGCTTTGCCCGACATGGCCGCCAATGCCTTCTGGCGCGCAGTGAGCGGGTCGTTACAGCCAACAAGCTCATCAACCTGAGCGGCCGTAAGACCAGTGTGCCTGAGGAACCCCTGGCCTTCCGAAACAGCAGTGTTTTTGCGTCGCAACCACCGCTGGCGCTTGCGCATGCGTACAAAAGTACAAGAGGCATCTCCCTGAGTCGCCTCAGTCTCTCTTCACGAGGGCAAATGTAGGACACTTGGTGCTTCGTGCTGCGTGACAGACAAACACCGCCGACATATGACGAAACGACCCCGCTTGTCCTTAGGCTAGGCAGCAGGCCTGTAAACCACCAGGTCGTGGGACCCTTGCTTCTTGGCATGTTCTTGGGCGTGTTTGGCCTTCTGTGTCCTAGACACTCCTTGCGAAACCTTAGGAGTGCCTTTCAAAGCCAAGGCAGAGTCCTAAAACAGGCTACCACTGTACCGAGGATGAATAAGACGCTAAAAGGGTAGGTTCTTCAAGAGGAGCTTCCCGGGCTTCAAGGGGAGCTCGGGGTCTTGGGTTCTATAGGCTTTAGGGTCTAGGGTTTTATAGGGTCCTTGGGGTTTTATACGGTCCATAGGGTTTTATAAGGGTTAGGGTTTGGGAATAAGTCTTCAGGGATGTAGCCCTCAAGCAACCCCGACAAGATTGTAAAGCCAAAGGCCTAAGCACAAGCAGAGTCTTCATGCGTGAGCAGCCCAATGCTGAACCAGAACTCTTCACAAGTTGAAACTGAGCTGCAAGCCCGACACGTGCTAATGATTACTCGTACAGAACATGGTATAAAGGTATGTCAACAAGCAAGCCGGTGGTACGATGGATAGCATGATCTTAGTATCAATCTCGGCAACAGAGTCCTAACCCCCGATCCTGACTTGTAGTCAGTTGTGATCCCAGAAGCATTCATCATTCATCATTACACTTTAAAGGCTGAAGAACAACAACTCCGACTCTAAACCCCAAACACGCGCAGACCAAACCCACAGCACCCGCAAATGCGCAGAGCCCCATACACCCATATAGGGGCCTGCAAGGATTTCTTTAAAGGGTTCTAAAAAAGGCTTACTACAAAAGGGTTGAGAAACAGGGCCCTAAGTATCGAATGACATTGGGTTTTCGGGGTACATCTTGCTATCATTTTGTAGCGGCTGTAAAGGGATACGGTTCCTACAGTGATTATTTTCACCAAGTTCTTTACATCCGTCCACTGGGGCTCCAGGCAATGGCTTCGTCGTGCTGTTTGTTCTGTGCTGCTGCCTGGAGGTATAGGGTTCATTTAGGGATAGGGGCGTTAATCGTTAGCATGGGTTCAGGGGCACGGTATATTATAGCACAGCTGCGCTCTACCAATTTTAATGGGAAATCATGGATTCAAGATGGAGCGTTCACGGGGCCTAAGAAGGCTTAAGAGGATGCACTGTGGGCTTGCCATTGGTTGTGATGTTAGCAAACTTTAACCAGGAGTTTGCCGTGTTTAGGTGCCGTGCACGGGAAGGCTCCAAAAGGATTCCATGGTGTCTGATTGGGTGTCTGATGATGATGCTGATGATGATGATGATGATGATGATCCTGAGGTGACCACGACGTGCAAGACCACGACCGAGACAATTCCGGCACGACTGCAAGACATTCACGACAATATGACAATGGTCAGTGCAAGCAGCGAAGGTTCGGGGATTGAAACAACTAGAATCAAATCCTGAAAAAAAAAACCCTGAACCCTAAACAACCCCAAACCCTAAACCACCCTCAACCCTAAACCCTAACTTACCCTAAACCCTAAACTACCCTAAACCCTAAGCTTGCAACCAAAGAAGCCTACCATGGCCGGATCCCTGGTTTGCCGGTCCCCAAACCTGCAGCCCCCAAAGCCCCGACATCCCCCCGGACGCCAATTAAAGGAAACTACAGGCGGGGAGTTGAGGGTATTTAGGGGTCCTTAAAGCGTCCCTTAAACAAGGCCTTTTAAAAGGATCTATAGGGTTGAGGGTTTAGGGTTTAGTTCGAGGAAACTACAGGTGGGTAGTTGAGGCTTTTGTAGGGCTTCTACAAGGCTTCCATAAGGTATATAGACTTTCTATAAGGCTCCTATAGCGGTAACTACCCACCTGAAAATCTCCTAGACCCAAGCTTCGAAGAGCCTCAAATCCCCAAAACCCAAGAGGACCCCTCCCAAAAACCCTGATAGATTCCATCGGAACTGAGGAGCCCTGAAACCTAAACCCTAAAAACCTTAAACCGTAAAGCCCTAAACCCTAAAACCCAAAACCCAAAACCCTGAAACCCAAAACCAAGAAACCCTAAACCCTAAAACCCATCGATTTCTTTAAGGAGCCCAAAAACCACTGAACCCGAAACCCTCGGACCCAGAGCCCCGAGCCAGAGCCCCGAGCCTTCTCGGCGTGCTCTTTCGCCTGCGCACCTGTGAGCTCCGCGGTTAGGGTTTAGGGTTTAGGGTTTAGGGCCCTAAACCCTAAACCCTAAACCCTGAACCCAAAGCCCTAAGCCCTAAGCCCTAAACCCTAAACCCTAAGCCCTAAACCGCAAAGCCCTAAACCCTAAACCCCTAAGCCCTTAACCCTAAACCGTGGGCACCTTTGAGCTCCGCCTCGAGCTCCTCCACGCGCTTCTGCAGCTCCTGACTTGGCTGGGGCTTTTTGGGGCTTAGGGGTCTAGGGCTTTAGGGCTTTAGGGTTTTAGGGTTTGGGGGTTTAGGGTTTTAGGGTTCAGGGTTTTAGGGTTTGGGGGTTTAGGGTTTTTAGGGTTCGGGGCTATTTGGGCTTAGCTTAAGGTTTCGTGAATCTGATATGAGGGTTCAGGAATTTGGCATTGAGTTTCTAGGTTACATAATTCTACTACAGTTGGTAACTGTTAATCCTAAACCCCAAACCCGAAACCCTACTATCCCTATTGTAGCCGGAGCTCTGGGTTTCTTGAGTTTGAGGAGCGGTCTGGGACGTGCAGCATAATTTAGGGGTCTTCTGAATTTGGCCAAGAGGCTTTTGGGGTTTAGGGTTTAGGGCTTACTCTGCTAAATCCTTATACCGGGTCTTACGTATAACTTAAAACGACTAGTTTCACTAAATATGTTTAGGCTTCCAGGCTCTGATCCCGAGTGCCAGACGGGTTTCGAAGAATCGAGTGTTTACCCATGGAGGTCTATACCTAAACCATACCTTCAAGCACGAGCCCTAATTACACCGCGCTGCCCGTTACCCAGACCCCCGAAAAACATTTAGAAAGTAGAACCCCTAATTTGCGACCCTATACTATACCAAAGGGTCTTTATAGGAACCCCCATTAAGGGATCTACTTTTTGGATCCTCCCGAGTGTCTGTGTACGTCTCCATCCTTCCGTTCAAACTCAGCGACCGAAGCCCTCCACCAAAACTCAGATCGAAGCTCCAACTCCCAAACCCAAACCCTAAACCTTGTTATAATTATAGTATAATGGGCCCCAAAAACCCAATTCTAATTATTAGTGCCTCTACTGTATACTATACCAAACCAGCTTGTACTTGCCGGCCTTTTGGCGGCCCTGGGATTGGACATCTGCCTGGGAAGACACCTTCTGCCTGCCAGACTCGGGCATTCTGGGTGAAGAGAGGTGTAGGGTTTAGGGTTTAGGGTTTAGGGTTTAGGGTGTAGGGTGTAGGGTTCGGGCTTACCAGAGCGTACATGAGAAACTTTGGCCGGCATGTACCCCGTTCAGGCCTAAGTATGCACAGTGCAGATACAGAAACCCTTTGGCTCAGCACTTGTGAAGAAATACTGCACATAGATGCGAATCCCACCACTCTAACGCCCCCTCGACCCTGTACCACAAATCAACACGGAACAATCGGTCTTGTGTGGAGTACGCACAGGCACACATGGATTGCATTCATGCAGATAATGCAAAACAAATCCGAAACTCGCAGAAGTCTCAGTCTTACCTTCTTGGCAGCAGGGACAACAAAGCAGAGCATCCCGAACTGATTGAGTAGATCTTACGTGGAAACTTCCCCGAATGTAGATTTACTAGTTCCCACTTGTCCTCTGAACTTTTTGTCTTGGACATTTTACAAGCGGCTTTTGGTTCCTTCTCCCCAACCGAACCCACCAAAATGGGGCTCCATCCGGGGATATGTCGGTCCCGCCCCTCCCCGCCCGCACCACCGCTCTTGGAGAGTACTTGGAGGTTCATGGGACTTAGTAAGTACAGTTATAAGTACCTTAATTGGGGTTGTAAGTAATTATAAGTATAGTTACCTTATTTATAACCAGAGTTACAAAGTCCCATGAACCACTAAGTAGGGGGCAGTTTCCCCACCCCCACCCCCACCCGCTGCGGGTTATCTAATCAGCCTGAAGGTGAAGGGCCGTACTGCGCATGGTAGACCCTGGAATACCTGAACAATCTTAAACCACAACAGTTGCAACAGTACTAAACATCAAAAAACCAATCCTGTCAACCGGGCATGTCTATCTTAATCCTACTTTACTAAACCTACGAGTTCAGACACAAGAAACTAATCCACAGCCTCCAGCCCCAAACCCGAGAGAAGCACTAACACACAACCTGCAGTAGTCCAAATAATGATGGTATAGAAACTCCGATTACAAAAGCCTAGCAGCCGAGACTCTACCCTCAGCGTCCGTGCACGTATACTTTGATCCGAAAATACTTGTTTCAGGAATCCTCTTGGAGCCACTAAACCCTAAATAATGTAGGGGCCTTAACAATTAGAATAGGGTTTTGGGGTCCTTTATAGTATAATTAAAATACGGAACCCCCAAAATAACATAGGTAACTATTGAAGCCCCTATATGAAACCCTGAACCCTGGACCTTCAGGGCTAGGATACCGGAACCCATGCCTCTCGCTCTGCACCTTCACGCAGGCTGATGCTGTGCCCAACTCCTGGGTTGCTGTGAGCTTGGGGCCTTAAGAATTGAAGGTTTATGGTTCAGGGTAGGGCTTTGGGGTACAATATACTCCATAGTATGTATGTGTGTATATATATATATATCTCTCTCTCTCTCTCTGTCTCTATCATCAGGCAGACTAACGGAACGATGTTAGGTTTGCTGTAGGGTGCAGGGCTTGAGGTCAGATTGTTGGGTTGATTTGGCTGGACGGGCTTGGGGTTCAGTTTAGGGTTCAGGGGTTTGAAGCTGGGGCGTAGCCTTAGGCTTTGTCGGCTTGTCTTCTTTAGGAGTTAGGATTAGGGGGACCCTTGGGCAGATAGACCCTCTCAATAAGGTCTCTGTTGAGAGAGCCATTTAAGTAGGGTTAAGAAGCGTCCCCTTTAAGGGGGGTCTCCCAGATACCGCCTAGGATTCTTAGGGCCTTAAGGCCCCGACCCTGGAATGTCCGTAATCAAACCCGTAGAGCAAGCCGACTAAACATTGGAAGCCCTGATTGTCCTTTTTCAGCCCCTGACTAGCCCTGGTGACCTTGAGCCCTGAAACACTAACAAAAACCTTGTACAGCCCTATACAGCAAAACTGCTCATAGAAGCCTGATCACCCTTGAAAGTCCCTGACAACCCATACAAAGACCTGTATTAAGCAACATGTGTAAACAAACAGGGTGACAGGGTGACACCTGACAAAAATCCTTGTATGTATATGAACCTTTATAACTTTCCTGAGAACACTGCCCCAGGCCTTCTCCAGTGCCAACTTCGCCGCCTCGCGGTCTTCAAGCTTGGCCTCGCAACGAGGACCCTACACCCTAAACCCCTAAACCCTAAAACCCTAAACCTCAAAACCCCTGAACCCTAAACCCTAAACCTCAACACCCCTGATCTGAACCCTAAAACCCTAAATCCCTAACCCTGAAACCCCTGAACCCTAAAATCCTAAATCCCAAACCCTTAAACCCCTGAACCCTAAAATCCTAAATCCCAAACCCTTAAACCCCTAAACCCCTAAAGCCTTAAACCCTAGTTTTTTCCGGGTTGGCTTAGAGTTCGAGGCCCAGGACTTTGGGTTTTAGGCTTTCGGATTTGGGTTTCGCTTCTTCTGGTTCAAGGATTTAGGGTCGTTTAGGGTTCAGGGGTTTACGGGTTTAGGGTTTAGGCTTTAAGGCTTTCAACATCTAATGGAAATTTAGTGTCAAAGGCTCTGGGATTTTTATGGATGAGGTTTGGGGTTTAGTGGGTTCCTTTATGCTAGTTTCTTAACGGATTCCTTGGGAAGGTTGGAATCTTTCCTCTCCTTTAAGGGTTCCTGCTAAAGGGCTCCTCTAAGTTGTTCCGGTTTGGGGTTTAGGGTTTAGGGCTAAGAAGTAGCCGGGGCTTAAGGCTTGAATGGGGCTTTTGCTGTAGGGCGTTCGGGATGGGCCTGGGGGCTTTGTGGTTTTATAGTTGAGGGGGGGACTTATAGGCTTAGGGCCGTCTAAAACTTTATGTGCTTTACGGTTTATTACATAAGTCAAATGTGTCTAGTGCTGCAGAGGCCTGTTCTGGGGCATCGGGTCTATAGCAACGGACAATGGCATGTGTGTGTGTATATATATATATATGTACACGTGTATATATGTGTGCACATGTGCTTCTATGGTGAACAGAACGATGGTCGTACTAGTATCCCCTGGCAGCAGCTGGGTAGCTGCACATGTGCTTCTATGGTGAACAGAACGATGGTCGTACTAGTATCCCCTGGCAGCAGCTGGGTAGCCATGACGGTGGTGCTGCGATGGCTGGTGACGATGCTGGAATTGACTATGTATGAGGATCACAATGGTGCCGATTATGGTCATGATGATCTTTTCGGGTTGAGGGTTTAGGGTTGCTCATTTAGGCAGCTGGAGCCGTAGGTTCCTAGTGTTCGCCTCACCAACAGCTTGACCATGCATTCGCAAATTCTGGGTTTCGTGTTCCGCAGCAAAAGGATCGACACACACAGTTCGCACTGCAAGCTCAGTTATGCTAAATGATTGATCCAGGAATCAAAAGGTGTACAGCCATGCCGATCCTTGATGGATAATCTACGGCTGTATCCACGACTTCATGGTGATAGCCTTCGTACTGCTGGAACAAGCCTTCGATATAATAAGCCTTTAATAAGCATTGAGCCTGGACGCTACACAAACTGACAAAGAAAACAACAACTCTTCTCTGTATATATATATATATGTATGTATTTAGGTAGGTATGTATGTATGCACACACATACGTATGTGTATGGATCTTGTACACACAGATACATGCATGCATACATATGCATGCACACATATACATAGAGAGAGAGAGAGATGCATGCATGAAGCCTGCAGCTTCTTGAGCGACCGCTGCGACTTGTCTGCTGCTTTCACCTGAACAGCTCTACAGTTCTCACGGAGCTCCACCATTGCTTTTACGGAAGCTTAGGGCTAGGCTGCTCGCTTAGGACTACGCTGGATTGAGGCTTTTCTGTTGGCGTTTCTGTAGGGTTTAAGGGTTTAGGGCTTCCGGTTTAGATGGTTCAGCTGGAAGTATGCTTTCATGTTTTCTGCGAAAGGGCTCGCAAGAGGCGTCCATGAGTCCAGTCGCAATTCCGGAGCACGGAGCTTGAAAAGCAGAGGCGACTCTGCACGCCTTGCGCACTTCTCTCTTCCCAACCTTGGCTCCTCTGTGCTGCGCTGCTTCCCAAAGGGTCCATGTATCTAAATAGTATATACATATTGGCCCTAAAGGACCTATATAGGGACTACATTAAGGCCAAGGTATACATGATTTGGGCACATGGACCCTCAGGGCTTCCTTCCTTTCATTCTGCAGCACCGACACCCACCTAAGCCTTGGAATGTGACACCTGAACATGGTACAATGCAACCTACAGGCATATTCTGCGACCATACACGACCTGATGGCCTTCCTTCGTTCCCTGTGCAAGCCGCTTACCGGCTCTGTGGTTCTTGACTGAGTTTTGCACCGTCCATACACACGCGAAATCGACCCCAAGAGTCAATATACCTGCAACGTACAATCTCTACACCGCTCTATACCCTGCGTGCAACTCGATACAAAACGTAACTGAAATCTTTCCGCAACCTCAAAGACCGAACCACAGAGACGAAGCGCAAAGACCCCCCTTCACCACCCTAAACCCTGAACCCTAAACCACGGATGCAAACCTCCGGAGCCAACTGCTCGTTGGACTCAGTAACGCGCTGGGCTTCTGCCTTCTTGAGCTGCGGGTTCAAGGCTTTGGAAATCTTACCTATCTGTATGTGTATACATACATGTGTATATATATATATGTATTTATTTATTTGTATCCATATGTTTATTTGTTTATGCTTATCTTCATATATCTATATTATGACAGTGCCCTCGATCCTTTGATTAGGGTCGAGCGTTTGGGGTTCAGAGTTCTGACGGGGTCCGTGCTTGGGTTCCTTCAAGGGTTGCTCCAAGATGCTATCAGTTCTTTTAAGGGGCACTTTACGATCTTTACGGAGTATTGCAAAGCCGGGGGCCGTGGGGGCATGTTTTTCGCGTCTCGAACTCGCCCGGTTCTTTGGTGCAGTGCTGCGGCTTGCAGATCCTCCCTTGGGCCTCGTTGAGGGTTTACGGGTCGCGCTTGGGGTGCGTAGTTACAGGGCGGTACTTCGGGCCGCTGGCCGACATGGCTAATCAAGTCCAGGTCTGACAAACAGTCTTTGACAGAAGCTTTGGTATTTCGTAGGCGTGAACGTGAACACATACTATGGCACTTATGTCCGATTCCTAGTACTAATCTAATATGATATACCCCACGCGTTACTCTAACGACCAGAACCCCTATACTACATCCCATCCACATCCTTACAATCCGACTTTATAGTAAGCTTTATACGACCGTAGAGGCCCCCCCTAAGCCCTGTTCGAACTGTGTCCCGGACCCAAAACCCTAATCCCGTACAAACATTCCAGCATGTTGAACCTCAAAGAACCTTTCTAGAAACACTATTTTTATGTTCATCAGGGCCCTGTACTACCCTCATTCTGAACTCTTTCTGTGTTAAAAAAAAGAACTTTCGACGAACCGTCGAAGAACCTTAGACTAAAGTTCTGAAACCCTGAAACCCAAAACCCTAAACCCTTCTTAAGGACACTTGTCGCATGCAGGCGCAGGCCTCCAAAAGTTTGCACCTTCGCTGCAGTGCCTGCAGGCCGCTGTGGGCTCACGCTTTCGTGTGTACCTCCCCTCGAAACCCTCTCTAGGCTTTTTGAGGGCCTGTTTGGTGGCTGCTCGAAGCATCCCCCAACCCTATTGGGTGGACGTTTGCGTGGGCAACATACTGTCGGTTTCAGAAAAGCAGGCTCACTTGTCTTGAGGGTTTAGAGTTTAGGGTTTAGGGACTATGTGTTGGGGTTACTTCTTCTGCTATGATGTCACCACTTCAAAGCCATGGTGCCGCGATGCGGCACCCTAATTAAGACAGCTCTAATCTCGACGCTGACAGCCTACACAAGGTTTCGGTTAAGGGTTTAGGGTTTAGGGTGTAGGCTTTAGGGTTTAGGGCTCAAGGGGACTAGATGTTCGCAGCAAATCAAAAAACCATGGCAGCCCCCAATCATAAAATCAAAAACAATTACTAACGCATGGTTTTTTTCTGGTCCAATATCCTGGGGGAACTATTTAAAGCTAACCTATGGACTTTTGTAGGGCTTGTGGTGACCCCAAAACATTGGTAAGGGCCTAGGCCTGTCGGAAACTACCGTACATAAACCCCTAAACCCCTAAACCTTAAATCTCTAAGCCCTAAACCCCTAAAGCCCTGAACCCCAAACTCCCATACCCTATACCCAAAACCCCTATAAACCTTAAACCCCTATAAGCCCTAAACCCCTGAACTCCAAACCCCTTAGCCCTAAACTCCAATGCCCTAAACCCCTAAACCCTAAACCCCTATAGCCCTCAAACCTCTTACCCCTAAACCCTAAACCCTTATACCCTAAACCCCTAAATTTTCAAGCCCTGAAGCATAAGCAAGGCCTCCAAAGCTATCTGTTGCAGCTCCTTCTGCAGCTCCTCCATAAAAAAAGGCTCGGGTAGGGTTTAGGGGTTTAGGGTATAGGAGTTTAGGTATAAGGGTTTAGGGTTTAGGGTTCAGGGTGGTTTTAAGGCTTAAGGTTTAGGCTTTTGGGGTTTGGGTGTGTCAGGGGTTAGGGTTCAGGGCTGCGGGCTTTATCGGGATTTTTGGTGACAAGCTCGCTCTCTATCATGTGAGTTAGTTTGCTCTCCGTCTCTCCTCCCTCTCTCTCTCCATTTGTTCCTGAGGCCTTGAATGCTCAAAAGTGATCAAACAAGCAAGCAGATGTAAAGGCAGATGAGGTTTCGAATTCGTGTTGGCTTCTTCAAGTTGATGTGCTCATCAGTGGAGGGTAACTAGGCCACATATACGAATACGTACGTGCACGCTAAATCAAGAAGGAAGTGCATGCATCTACAGCTGTGTATGAAGACAACTACGCACGAGTATTCGCATGGAGCCTCATACGTTTTCCATGTCTGCGTGTTGGCAGGGATGGTCTAGGGTGCTTTCGAGAGCCGTGGATTCCAGCAGAAGAGCATGGCATACAATCGTACCAGTGTGTGTTGTGGTAGCGGTCATGTTCTTCACTAAACATTGAAGAACTATATATTTTATCTAAAGAGGAACCACGTTCAGTTCTCCGGAGAATTCAGTCTTGGGGCATTACAAATCCTGAGGCTCCAAATAGCCCAACGTAGGTACTATATTTGTAGCTCCAAATAGCCCAAAATAAGTACTATTTGTAGACTTTAGACCCCGAAGTAGGTGCTGTTTGCATACTCGGAGCCATAGGGAAACAGTCGCGGATCTGGGATGGGGCGGCGCGGTCACACCCAAAAGGATGTGCTCTGGCATTATGAAACCCTAAACCCTAAACCTTAAACCCTAAACCTTAAATTAAACCTTAAACCCTAAACCAAACGGCAGGCGCGCATGTCTCACAGGTTTTAGGGTTTAGGAATATGTAGGCATTCTGCCAAACCTCCTTGTCATTATCTATTGATGTCATCCTGCTATGGATGCCGTGCAACTCTAAACTCTGAAAGATGCACAACCATCTTCGTGAAAGTGAGTTGGTAAGCATCTTGAAACGCTTTGACGCAAAAAACAAAACCAGACCCGCTAGCTCATATAATCCCTAGTCGCGCTCCAGCACACCTCCGACAGACATGTCTAAGAGTAGGAGCTTAAAACGCAGCGCCGCAACTATGGGGTTTGCGTTTGTAGGACTGAGGATTAGAGAAGAGCTGGCAGGATTGGTTTGTGCGGAAGTCTGTCGACTTCGATCCACGAAGCACCGGGGGGCCTCAGAAATTCGAACGGAGTTTCGGGGCGATGTATATCAACTATACTGTAACTATACATAAGGGACCCCGCAACAACAACCAATGCAATTCTTCTGATCTCGTTTTTCTAGTTTCAGGTCCATGCTTGCAGCACAATGGCAGAGGGTTTAGGGTTTACCTTCTTAGAACGGGGTTCTTTTGGGGTTCTATATACGGGCTACTTTAAAGGATGCACCTCCTTCTCATACAACTCCTGAACACGGTCATCATCGGCTTCACGAGCTTGCTCTCCAAGAAGACAGGTGAGTAAGCAGGCGTCGGTGTGGCTGCTTTTGGGGGCATGGCTCGACGACCGACTGATTTGGTTCGGAAACCACCAGGATCGGTTGCTTGGGCTTGTAAGCCCAAACTCCACGCAAACGCTCACGTTGGATTCTGGTCATGGTCGACCAGCGAATGCAGACAGGCAGTCGCAGCTAGGGGACTGACACAGAGGCGGGTTTCAACGGAGATCGACACACTTGTCGATTCCTCCAGCGAGATTTCCAGACAACCAGGAGTCCCCTAACATAAAGCCCTCAGTCAAGACAATGTACATAGAACCCTTAAACTAAGGACCCACCCGACAAGGAATCCAAACCCCAAAACCCTAAACCCCTAAACCCTACACCCTAAACCTCTCACAAAACCCAAAACCTGAAAGCCTACACCCCAGACCCCTAATTCTACGAAGCTGCCAGAAGTCGTCCATGCGCCTCCGATGCCGAAGGAAGCTTCCTGACGGCGGCTGGGGGTGGGTTTAGCGACTTACTGTTTTCGGGTTTAGGGTTTAGGGGGTTAGGATTAGATTTAGCGTTTCGGGTAGGGGTATGTTTATTGACTAGACCCCATACGTCCTATGTACTGTCAAGGGATACTTCTCTAAATCATATGAGTAATTCCCAAGATAGAAACCCCACATTCTACTACATAGGCACATATGACCCTTTGGGCTCAGGCTTTCTGAGTTGGGTTTAGACTCATTGGTTTATAAAGTTTAAGTTGTTGGGTACGGCGCTACTGGCTTCTGGGTTCAAAGCTTAGGGTTTGTTAAGTGCAATGAGCCCACTGCTTAACCTACCAACGCCCTCCTACATTTGGCAGGGTCTGATACTAGTTCTATGCTCAAGATCAGGGTTGATAACAAATCCTGCACAAACGTATAGGGTATGGTAGCTTAAATCCGTGGGGGTCTATTCGACGAGCCATACAGTGCTAAGCCCGAATTTCACCTGAAACTTGTCATCCCTAATAAAGGGGCCTTAACAATTAGAATGGGGTTTGGGGGTATCTTATGTTAAAATGATAATAAGGAATCGAAAATCTGGGCGTCTGGTTCTTACCGTAAGGGTCCAAAAGACCCAATAATTAGGTACTTCGGTTATGGATAGTAGTTATCTAAATCCAGGTGAATATTTGGGAGAGTATATGATCATTCGGTACTTGGACCCCTAGGGTTATTCACCACATCCAGCACGCAGGTTCGGTCTCTTTGCTGCGCAACCCTCAGGCTTTTATCCCTAGACCCTGAACCCTAAACCCTAAACCCTAAACCCTAAACCCTGAACCTGCGACCCTAAGGCCTGATCATGAACTCAAGAACCCCATGCTATTGTAGAAGCCTTAATAATTAGAATAGGGTTTTGAGGCCCACTATACTATATCTATATATCTATAAAAAGGAACCCCAAAACAATCTTGGTAGTTGTTTAGGCCCGATTTTATCGTGCAGAGCTGCTGAACCTCAAAACCGTGAGGCTTAGTCTCTGCCGTCGTTGACATGGGCTTCGGATAATCTGAGTCGTGAAGAGCGGGTTTGGGGAATTTTAACCCCTAAACCCAAAACCTTTAGGGTTTATGGGCCTCTACCGTCGAGGGTTTGGGCTTGTCATGACCCAAAGGGTCCGAGGTACTGTTACAGAGGATACGTTTCCAAAGCTTACTCAGTGCTACAGTACCACAAACTACCAGGTACTTAAGGCCCTTCTGGTCAATGCTGCGAGTGCATTGCTACGACGACGTAGTGCAATGACCACTACAAACACTAATGGTGCCAGGTAGTTGCGAAGGAGCCCTGTTGTTGAGAGCCTACTGGCTGACTGGTACACCTCTGTAGCCTCCCAATGATAGACGCTGATTAAATGATGGCTATGCCTTCAAGGGGAAGATCTTCGGAAACCCAGTTCTACAACCTAAACCCTAAACCCTAAACGTGCATCTATCCGTAGGTTGTGAAGCTGCTTCTGCTGCTCGAGGCACCCGGCAGCCGCGCGCTGCAGCATCGCTTCTCCGGCATCTGCCTCCAGAGGGACTCTAACAGAGCTGCTTTTAACACTAAGCCCGAATCCCGAAACTACTCTTAAACTCTGAACCTAAACCCGAAGCCCACTACTCCAAAAGTGCCTGGTGTTGCTGGCTCCTTTCTCCCAGACTCCTGTCTTAACGAAACTCATGAGGGCAGTTAAGACGACAACCCGGAACCCCAGGCGTTCTGGTTTTCCCTTCTCCTGAACCTTTTGAATCCCGAGCCACGGGATCCAAAAGCTCCTACTGCTGTCGGGGATTTTGACCCTATAATTAAGGGGTCGTGTCGATTTAGGGTTTATTCCAGGGTTATAGACCCTATAACTATTGGGTCATGACGGTTCAGGGTTTATAAGTCCATAACCTGTTATTTTGTAGGGCTTGGGGACACAGGAAGACTCCAAACACTAAACACTATAAAGCCCAACTGCTATTTTGTAGGGCTTGGGGACACAGGAAGACTCCAAACACTAAACACTATAGAGCCCAAACCCTAGACCCTAAACCCTAAACCCTAAACCCTCAAACACTAAACTCTGTACAGCCCAAAGCCCCACGCCCGAAAGGATCCCTGCATCAGTCGGACCTGGGCTGTCCGTTCCCGTAGCACGGCTTGAAGCTGCCTTGCAGACAAGGGGTTTAGGGTTTGGGGTTTAGGGTTTAGGGTTAAGGGTTTAGGGTTTAGGGACAACCCCTAGGGCTCAGGTTCTACTTGAATAGTAGGTTACTGATCGTATCAGTGGTTAGGGTTTAGGGTCCAGTAACCCATGAGATGCCCATCAAAGAAGTAACTGGAGCCTTGCACATCCAATACAAATATACACATATATGTATATATGTACGTATATATAAATATATATATATATACATAAGGAAGCCTTTAGGGCTTGGTGTGTTCTTATTTTTTTTGCGGGCCCTTTTCCAACTGCCAAGGTAGCCGAAATTCCCTACCGGGAGGAGCCAGGACAAGACTGGGAGACAGCAACAATACCTGTTACAGCATCCACAACATGGGTGGTTGTCAAAATTATGGTCCCTTTTTGGGTCCTTATTATAATACGGCACCTATTATTTAGGGCACCCCAAAAGGGACCATAATTTTGACAACTACCCACATGAGCAAGAAGGGTCTCGCCTCCCAACCTCGCAAGCAGCACAGACTACAGCCTGCACCGCCAAACGCAGAAGTGCCACAATCCGAACCATACAGAGAAAAGAAGGGATTTACGAACCGAGCCCTAGTGTTTAGGGTCTAGGGTTTAGGGATATAGACCAGAAGCCATTTTTTCAGATAGCTGGAGCCCACGGGAAGGGCTACCGACACATCGACACCTAGAACCTTCGCAATAAAAAGCAGCTCAGCAGCTCTGTTCAGAGAATGTTTTTCCCAGGGACGCGGCAGGGGGGAATTGCTTGCAGCTTCGGTCTCGGTTTAAAGTGTCATGAGACTTTGACTCCGCAGACCGTCAGCCTCAGCCCTATGGGCCAAACACTAAAAGCCACCTCAGACGTCACCCCAAATGAAGCTGCAGCTTCGGTTTAGGGTTTAGGGCTTAGGGCTTTAGGTTTAGGGTTTAGGGTTGGATGATCACCGCCTTGATGCCAATCGGCAGGTCCTTGTCACCTGCCCCTTGGGCGTCAATGAGCATCTGGCGGTAGGTGGCCACGACACCACGCGCATCTTGCACAGTGATGTATTATACCCTAAACCCTTAAACGCGAAACTATACGATCACGGAGCGCCACCAGCTCATTGGAGGTTCGGACCCCCACGTCGCCCTTCATGCCATGAACCTACACTCCGGAGCCCCGAACCCTGTACCCCAAACCACCTTAGTCCCTGAATCGACGGTTTAGGGTTTTAGGGTGTAGGGTTTAGGCTTTAGGGTTACCCCATATCTATGCCCTGAATCCAGGACCTAAACTCCCCCGCCCTCCTCCCAGACGAGCACCGAAAACGAAGAAGTAACACCCTAAGTTCGCAAAAAAAACAATCAACCTGTCTAACCCTAGGTCATGTTTAAATTTGTGTTGGGAAAGCTCAGGGTAGATAGCGATACACGCCCTAAACCCGAAAACACACACAAAGTCGACCCTGAACCCTCAGCAGACAGGATCATCATACCGGGACTACACAGACGAACTAGGCTCCAAGACTAAAAGCCTTAAGCCCTCTGCCTGGACACCCAAAAGGTTGTAGAATAACAGCCCTTGATAGGTATTAGGCCATTGTTCTACCTACTTTTGGGGGGTCTTGGTAAGCCCTAAGCGCTAAAAACCCTAAACCCTCAAGCCCTAAACCCTAAACACTAAGCCCAAAAAACTTTAAACCCTCTAAACCCCAAGATCCCCCGCCAAAAACCTTAAACCCTCTAAACCCTAAGATCCCCGGACCGCCCTCGAAACCCTAGAAGGTGGGCCTTGCTAACTTGAATAGGGCTTTGGGGTATATGGTATTATAACAATAATAAGGAACCCCAAAATAATGGCTTTGGTATAACACAAATAAGGAACCCCAAAATAATGTTCTTTGGGCTTCCTTTGCCAAGGAATGAATAGATAATTATTTAAGCTTCTATAGTAACCAGAAATGATAAGGCTTCACCCGCACTTCCCTTGCCTGCTCCAGGTTTAGGGGCTTCAGGATTAGGCTTGGGTAGCTTTCCAGAGTTCCGTAGGCTTTGTGCTTTTTTGCTTTTGAGGGTGGGTAGGGACGGCCTAGGCCCATACTTCTAACTAGACTGCGGCAACTCTGAATGGCTTGCTTTTAGGCCCAATGTCGCAACCCGAAACCCTAAACCTGTCTTGGAGCGAGTCAAGCTGCAGCACCCTCGTCTTGAGGGCGCTGAGGCGGTTCGCCGCGTCGGCATCTGCGTCGTCATTCTTGTCCCGCTTCTTGTCCTATGCGAAGCTCAAGGCTCGAGACGCATGCCGTCTGCCCCCCGGTGCAGCCCTGCAGCCTGAAAACCCACGGCCTTCACAAGTCCTGGACCCCTCAATACCCGCGAGCCCCGCAACCCGTAAACCCTGCCCTAAACCCTTAAACTCTAACCTTAAAGGCCCTGAACCAGTAAAGCCGCAACCCATTCAGGCGCTGAAGTCCTTCTTCCCGGACTTGAAGTCAATCGGCGACAGTAGCTGCATCGGCTTCCTGGATGTACTGCTACAAGGGTCTCGGATCAGGTTTATGTAGTTTAGGACCTTTGGGATGCAACATCTAGGCCCGGGCTTTTTTTGCTCAAGGGTGTTGAGTTCATATAGGGGGTTCAGAGCTTAGGGTTACGTCTGTTGGATACTTTATGCTGCGAACTTCTAGCAACTATGCTGAGAAAGAGCTTTCCACAGGCTCCATTCTACATGTCTGTGAGTTTTGGCAGCAAGCCGAACAAGCTTAATATAGGGGCCTTGATAATTAGAGTAGGGTTCTGGGGTATACTAATATATAAAATTCTAATAAGGAACCCCCCCCAAAAATGGTATAGATACTTGTTACGGCCCCTACATTACTGAAAGCGCCTCAAAAACCCGAAACCCGAACCTGACCCCCCAAACCCAAACTGAAACTGCAAATCCCGAAACCTCAAACCAATGAGACAGCTAGTATAGGCGCCTTTGTAATAACAACAGCGACTTTTGGTGTTTTGTACTTCATACACTTTTAGACCATACCTCTGATAAGGAGCCATGCCTGCATAGCATATTTGGCCTGAGAACAGCTTTCTAGGAACTCGAAAAAAAGTTGAAGCAGATATACTATGTAGGTACATGGACGTATAGGGTTACTTCGGCAAAGCGAGGCGCGCGAGAGCACCGCCGGAGACCAGTGCGCCTGGACCCAAGCCTCCGGAGGGTAGGGGGGAAGGCGGGTACCGGGGTTAGGGTGTTTAGGGTTTAGGGTTTAGGGTTTAGGGCATCAGAAATTATTCTCTGCAGTTTGTTGTAGAAGGATACGAGGGCCTTCAGTGACTATAGCCTAGCTTGAACCATGCCTGAAGGGTGCCTTCTTTGGGAGCCCAGATCAGAAGATCTCAAGCGCTATCTAAACGCCCCGCTGCTCTCAGACTCAGGTATGGGCAAAGATCGTGATAGTTGCACCTTACACGAAGTCATACATGTGGACTAGAAAGGTATATCAGTTAATGAATACTCAATCATCCATAGTACATAGCCGACATATACTACAGCTTTGGTGCTTAATGTCGTGTAACTACATACAGACTTTAAGGGGGATACGGGCACTACAGCCCAAAACCTCAAACTTGGGGCTGCCCTTACAGTATGGTATATGGGCCTTAATAATTAGAATATATTTTTTTTTTTGGGGGGGGGGTATATTATACTATAATCATAATAAGGGTTTTGGGGTATATTATACTATAATCATAATAAGGGTTTTGGGGTATATTATACTAGAATCATAATAGAGCACCCCCAAACTAGTATCGGTAATTATCTAGGCCCTATATTGAGCCCAAGAGTTGGAAACCCAGCAGCATCAATCCTGCAAAGAGCAACATATAGGGAATCCCAGCACTAAATGTCCCTAACCCGTTTTTAAACTTTTTAGGGTTTACTGTAATCAAACCCGGAAGGCCACAAAGCCCTGGAGCCTTGAGGGAAGCTTACGGTTTAGGATTTAGGGGGCCTGCTACTTAAGGCCTCTATGAGGGTCGCATGCTCTTAGTTTCTGAGCCAAG
Organism: Symbiodinium sp. CCMP2456; assembly: GCA_905221635.1. NCBI lineage: Eukaryota > Dinophyceae > Suessiales > Symbiodiniaceae > Symbiodinium > Symbiodinium sp. CCMP2456. Next base: position 3,332 of record CAJNDV010034770.1, on the reverse strand, counting down.
GACTGTTTGGAGGATCAGGTCATGGGTACCTAAATTTGTTTGTTGTAAGTCTATAGTTGCTATATTCGAACCTAATAGCAGGTTCTTACTTGTCAGAAGTATGCTCTTTAGCCCTGAGGCCTTAGCCCTACTCACGAGGTCCTACGCACCAGTGTGCATTTACACGATGTTTCATGCTTGGAAATTACACAGTTGGTGGCTGTGCTTGTTGGCATCGTTATTGCTGTTGTCATCACTTTGCTGTGTTGTTGCTAAAGGGCTTCGGAATTTAATGCGCGGCAGCTTGGTCTTAGCTCTGCACATGCGCCAACACAACAAGTGCCAGCCCTCGCCGGCCCTGCGATACCCCACTTCGAGTTTGAACATTGCGGGCTTCTAAAGTCGAGGTTTTAGGGCAGCTTAGGGTTTAAAAGGCATCTGCTTTCTGTCTCAGCTGTATGTCCCACAGGAAATAAGACAAGCACGTTGAAGCAGGTCTGCTACATCTGGAGCTGCCAATGCACAGCACTGCTATCGCCACCTCTTAGTGCATCGCCCCAGGTGATTACGGATCCATCAGCAAGAATCGCAGCAAAAGCATAGTCATTGGCCTGGATCTGCTGCACATCTTTCAGCTGATCCCGAACAGCACTACTATCACCACCATGGAGGGCATCGCCCCAGGTCACGACAGATCCATCAGCAAGAATCGCGGCAAAAGCGGAGTCGGTAGCTTGAATCTCCTGCACGTTCGTCAGCTGAGCCTGCACAGCAGTACTGTCACCAGCTAAAGATGCTTCACCCCACGTCACGACGGTTCCATCGCAAAGAATTGCAGCAAATGCACCGTCACTCGCTTGGATCTGCCGGACATTTACTAGCTGATCCTGCACATCGCTACTGTCACCACCATACTCCACAGCACCCCAGGTCACGACGGCCCCATCGACAACAATGGCGGCAAAAGCCCTGGTAGAGGCTTGGATCTGCTGCACATTCTTCAGCTGATCCTGCACAGCGCTACTGTCACCGCCAGAGTTAGCATGGCCCCAGGTCACGACGGATCCATCGGCAAGAATGGCAGCAAAAGCATGGTAATTCGCCGGGATCTGCTGCACATTTTTCAGCTGATCCCGAACAGCACTACTATCACCACCATGGAGGGCATCGCCCCAGGTCACGACAGATCCATCAGCAAGAATCGCGGCAAAAGCGGAGTCGGTAGCTTGAATCTCCTGCACGTTCGTCAGCTGAGCCTGCACAGCAGTACTGTCACCACCCAAAGATGCTTCACCCCAAGTCACGACGGCTCCATCGCAAAGAATTGCAGCAAAGGCATAACGAGACGCTTGGATCTGCAGCACATTCTTCAGCTGATGCTGCACAGCCGTACTGTCACCACCTTCAGGAGGGTAACCCCAGGTCACGACCGATCCATCGGAAAGAATGGCAGCGAAAGCCCCTTGAGTGGCTTGGATCTGCTTTACGCTCTTCAACTGATGTTGCTCATCACTACTGTCACCACCTCCGAAATCACCACCCCAGGTGACGACACATCCGTTGACTAGAATTGCAGCAAAAGCGGAGACATTGGCCTGGATCTGCATCACATTCTGCAGCTGATCCTGCACCTCCCTGTCTTCACCACTATACCGAGGACTATACCGAGAACCATACCGAGCATCACCCCATGCGACAACAGATCCGTCACCCAGAATGGCGGCGAAACCCGTCCTACCACCGAACACGTGAACACTGGATACTTGCAAGGTCAGCGAGTCACCATTCCGCACCCTGGCTTGCTCGACCGGCAAAGATACATCCAAGATGCTTCCAAATGAGTCCAGCAACTTCCCTCTTCGGACGCCAAGTGCGGTCTGCGCCCGAAGCTGCAGTAATTTCACTTCTTCATGCAAGCAGGCTGTCACGCTAGTGGTCTTGCCGCTGAGAAGTCCAACTTCCACAGCAATCGACATGTCACATGCCGGACATAGCTAAAGCGCAACAGCCGTGTTTAGTAGCTGGGGCCTATACCTAGAGTAATCACGCAAGAGCGGCTAAGATTTTTGATCCCTGAGGCTGCAACTACATCTATATACATATATATATATATATAGCTGTATTATATGATACTATATTATAGCTGTATTATATGATACTATATTATGTAGTGAGCATAGTACCTACATGGGGTTGTGTGTGCTTTTGCGGCTTTTCGACGTGCATGTGAGCTACCGAAATGGAGTTGAAGGTGCCTTTTGAGCCTGGAGTCCTGGGGGATGAGCCTGCTGCTTAAAGGTTCGTGGGACTTAGTAACTTAAAGGGTTCCTTAACGGGTTCCTTAAAGGGGTATAGAGGGGACCCTCAAGTGATCATGCAAGTTTGAAGCTTTCAACACCGATTGTAAACAAGACACCTGACCACTGAACCCGAACGAACCACAAATCCCAAACCACTCAAACCTAAAATTCCTAAACCCTAAACCCCTCAACCCCTCAACCCTAAACCCCAAAACCCCTAAACCCCTCAACCCCAAGCCCCAAAAACCCTAAACCAAAAAAACCCAGAACCCTGAAGCCCTGCAACCTCCACCATCCTCAACCGTTGCAGAAACCTTCACGCACCTAAGACCCCCCGAACACTCTAATTCCTAAGCCCTAAGCCTTTAACCCTAAACCCTAATCCGTAATACTAAAACGCTCATCTCGGGGCATATATACTTCGAACAGTCTTTTGGTTGGTGTGTAATTTTCTGTAGCTGAAAAAGACAAAGGCATAGAATCATCATGAATCATCCTTCGGGGGCTCCTTAAGGGGATCTATATCGGTGCTATAAGGTTGAAGGGTTGAAGGTTTCAGGATTTCGGGCTCGGACTGGAGTTGAGGGCTTTCGTGCTTCTAGGGTTTGAGGCCTTTGGCGAAGGTCAAACTTCAGGTCTTGTGGGTTTTAGGGTTTAAGGTTTTAAGGTTTAGGGTTTTGGATGCGGATTGTCTTGCTGTAGGGATGGGTTCTCTAAGCCCACAACTCTGAACCCTATAGACCCTAGTGGTTTTCAGGCTTAGGGCGCCGGAGGTTCCACAGTCACTCCTGGATTTGAATTTAGGGTTTAGGGTTTAGGGTTTAGGGGAATTTGGGGAAACCCTGAACCCCAATATAGAGGCCTTAATAATTAGAATAGGGTTTGGGGTAATCTATACTACATTATAATGAGGAACCTAAGGCCCCTACATTAAACCCCAAAACGCTTCGAATTCAGCCCTGAACCAGACGAGGCCATGCCTTTCAATCCCGCAGGCTTCGACTCCTCGGTGCATTGAAACTCTGAAAGAGTCCTAAACCCAAGAGGGTCCAA
>CAJNDV010034768.1:0-15434 GCA_905221635.1 Symbiodinium sp. CCMP2456 | reverse complement strand
GTTTGGGGTTTAGGGTTGCGGGTTTGGGGTTTAGGGTTGCGGCTTTGGGGTTTAGGGCTTGGGGTTTAGGGGTTTAGGGTTTAGGGTTTAGGGTTTGGGGTTTAGGGCGTTAGGGAGGGCCTCTAGGGCGGTAAGGCTTAGGGTTTAGGTGTGGGGTTCGGGGGTTTAGGATCTATGGTTTTCGAAACCAGGGCTCAGGGCCTGAGAAGACGAATAGGGTTTAGGGCTTAGGGTTTAGGGTTTAGGGCTTCTTGCACAGTAAGGGCCTACCTGAGTCATCTTATCAGATGCTCGGCTGAACCTGAACCAGAAAACCCTAAACTTTAAACCCTAAACCCTAAACCCAAAGCCACTAGCATTCTGAACCAGAAACTCCAGACACTAAACCCCAAACAGAAACCAATAACCCTTAACCGCAACCCAAAACACTAATAGTGCCCTAAACCCAAGCCGAATAGTAGCCTGAATCCTAAACTCTAAACCCTGACGTCCATAAGGCCCTAAACCCTAAACCCCAAACCCTAAACCCTACACCTTGGACCCTAAACTCCTTAAACTCCCTAGCCCTAAACCCCAAACTCAAAAAACCCTCCCTGAGCCCGAACACACAATTATGCAGGAACCTGATGAAGAAATCCTGGTACCAAAGTACTAGGCTCTGTGTAAGGAACCCTGATAAAGACTCAAGGTTTCTCCATCAAGTTCATCCAAAAACTCCTTAAACACTCTAAAACACCCAAAAAACTCACCTAAATTCCCTAAGCAAAAACTCCCCCAAAAACCACCCGACCAAAAAAACTCCCCTAAAGTCCCTAAAAAAAAAAACTTCCTAAACTCCCTAAACCCCCCCAAAACTCCCCAAACCCTAAACTCCTAAACCCTAAACCCTGAACCCAAACTCCCTAAACCACTAAAGAGCACCCCGCAACCCCCCACCTCCGAGATCATCTTGGCAGCTTCGGCCTCGCCTTCAGAGCGAATGACCTGAAGGACTTAAGGGGCTGGGTTTAGGGTTTAGGGTTTAGGGTTTAGGGTTTGGGGTTTAGGGTTTAGGGTTTAGGGTTTAAGTGGCTTTTTGGGAGTTTTTGTTAAGGTAACCCTAAACCCTAAACGTTTAGGGTTTAAGGTTTAGGGTCTTGTTCTGCTGGAAAAGCTCGTGTCTGCTGACGCGCCAGTGAGTTTATCATGCTACAGGTTTAGGGTTCAGGGTTTAGGGCTTCTACCTCTCTTTGGTGGGTTTGGGGTTTAGGGTCTTCATGAAAGCTTCTACGTTGGAAGGGCTGAGGTCTAGGGTTTAGGGTACCTCTGGGCCCCTCTTTTCAGCTTAGGGATCTTATGGCTACTGCCTGATGTTGTCAAGTCTTGAATTAGTTTAGGGTTTAGGGTTTAGGGTTTAGGGTTTAGGGTTTAGGGTTTAGGGTCTTGAATTATTGTGTTTCTTTTGCAGGGTTTATAGTATCCGCATGGGGCTTGAAGTTGCCACAGGCTCGGCCTGCACGGCTACAGACCCAGACGGGGGTGTCGGTGATGGCCAAAGTCGTCTCAGTGGTCTTATCCCTAAACCCTAAACCCTAAACCCTAAACCCTAAACCCCTTAATTAAGGAATAGACCTTAAATTATAATAGGATCCCTAATATGATTTAAGGTATATTCCTTAATTAAGGGGTTTAGGGAGTTTCTGGGCTGTTGGTCCGCTTCGATAGCAGATCGAACCAGACTGTCCCTGCTTCTGTCTGAAGGGCTTCCGGTGAGCCCAATTACACTGGGTTTAGGGTTTAGGGTTTAGGGTTTAGGGTTTAGGGTTTAGGGTTTAGGGATAATTACACACACAAAGCGGTCTTAGCCGTTGGGCTCCACTCCCAATTGAGCCCCACCTGGAGGCCGTGCCGATTCTGAAGATAACACAGATGGCTGAAGATCTTCCGTCCGGTGAGGTCGTGTTTTCTCTCGTGGTTTAACGGTGTGCTTGTAGAGCTGTATGGGCGTTTGAGAATGGGAGTTATACGGGCCTACGTTTTCCATTTCCAGAAAACAAAGTGCTACAGGCAAGGAAAGCCTACCAAAAACTTACCTGGCAGTTGAAACCAAGCTCCCAACCCTAAGCCTTAAACTCTCTAACGCCTCGGCTAAGACCAAACCCTGAAGCCCCAGAGCCCATCAATACCCTAAACCCTGAAACCCTAAAGCCCGAACAGCCTAAACCGGAAACCCCAAAGCCCGAAAAGCCTCAACCTGAAACCCCAAAGCCCGAAAAGCCTAAACCTGAAACCCTAAACCCTAAACGCTAAACCTGAAACCCTAAACCCTAAACCCTCGACCATGGATCCCTCCAGCCCTTCACCCTTCTAACTGCTCTGCACCTTTCGGCATCGAGCTCAAACACCCCAAGCAACATGGGCACTTGGACCCATAGGGTACCCTCACCGTAGCCCTTATGGCACTTCTAACGCTTTTGAAGACCCTCGTGGCACACGAAATGACACGTTAACCCTTAACTTGTGACCCTCGTGGTTCTCTTCTCTGTAATGAGCCCTTACGAAACCCTTATTAATAACCCTCCCATATGGCACCCGTCTTAGCAGCCCTTATGGCACCCTTGTAGTAACCCTAAACCCTAAACCCTCAACCCTAAACCCTAACCCCTAAGCCCTAAACCCTGAACCCTATATTAAACCCCTAAACCCTAAACCCTCAACCCTGAACCCTAATCCCTAAACCCTGAACCCTGAACCCTATATTAAGCCCCTAAACCCTAAACCCTAGACCCCAAAACCACAATACCCTAAAGTCCTAAAGCCCTAAAACCCCTAAAACCCCTAAAGCCCTAAACCCTAAACCCTTTTGATGATGTTAGGGCCCTCAGGGGCCATGTCGTAAGCTTGGGCCACCTGCCGTGGCTTGTCGCTCTTGCTCGGCTTTCCTGGGCGACGAAGCCGCACTCGCTTAGGGTGTATAGGGTTTAGGGTTTAGGGTTTTGAGGGTTGAGGGTTTAGGGTGTAGGGTTTAGGGTTTAGGGTTTTAAGGGCTGAGGGTTTAGGGTTTAGTTTAAGGCTTAGGGTTAATAAAGGAGTGCAGGGTTGCTTGGAGTACCAGAAATGTTTCTATTCGGGTACTGTGGCTGTTTTGGTGATGGTATTTGGTTTTTGAGCTTGGGGCTTTGGGGTGTGCAGTTTTGGGTGTGGGGCTGTGGGTTTGGGGTGCCCGGTGTCGGTATATGGGTTCAGGATTTAGCGTGTCGGCTGTCAGGTTTGAGGTTTGGGCTTTAGGAATGTTGGTCCCTAAACCCTAAACCCTAAACCCTAAACCGGGGATGGCAACCCGGCTTTCTGGCTCCAGGGCTGGAGTTTGGGAATGGTAGTTCCGACAGAATGCTGGAGAAAACTGTCTTAAATCTTATTCCCTGCTGCCCTGCAATTCTGCTGTCGTTCTTATAAGGATACAAGATCAGCAGGAGACACGTGGCAAAGATTCAAGTCCACAGGCCCTGGGCAACATGCAAAAACTTCTAAGTGCCCCGCCTGTGGTTTGCAACGACCTCCAACGCAATACCCGGAACCTTAAGAAACCCTCTAAACCCTAAACCCTAAACCCTAAATCCTAAATCCTAAACCCTAAACCCTATCCAGCCATTTCAAACACCGAAGAACAGCCTTTTTTTTAAAAAAGGAAGTGCAGACAACGAAGAATCCCATGTTGCCCTGTAAAACTGCAACAAGGCCCTACAGAACCCTATTAAAAAGCCCTGGGACCCTTCACGACCTTAAACCCTAAACCCTCTAATGTAGGGGCCTGAAAAAATTAGAATAGGGTTTTGGGGGCTCCTTACTATAACTATAGTAGAGTATACCCCAAAACCTTATTCCAAGTATTAAGGCCCCTCTTTCTTCGACCTTAGAAGCCCTAGACCCTAAACCCTCCATCGGCTCCGGAACCCTCAGTCTAAGTTTGAAACCATGGGCCCCTAGTATGGGCCCTCAACCCTGGGACCCTTATACACCTACTATGTACCCTACTATGTACCCGTAAGGGAATTTAGGAAGGCCTAAGGGCCCATATTAGGGGCCCATACTTCCCCTAAACCCTAAACCCTAAACCCTAGACCCTAAACCCTAAACCCTAAACCCTAAACCCTAAACCCTAAACCCTAAATCCTAAACCCTAAACCCATACACCTAAGGGAACACTGTTCTATTCCTTTACAGGCCCAGCGTCTCCACTATGAACTTCTGCCTCTCGGCATCCTGCTGGGCGACCTGGGGAGAAGGGCGAATCGCTGCAAGAAAGGGCCTTTAAAGGAATAGAACAGGGCTCCCTTAAGTGTATGGGTTTAGGGTTTAGGGTTTAGGGTTTAGGGTTTAGGGTTTAGGGTTTAGGGTTTAGGGTTTAGGGTTTAGGGTTTAGGGTTTAGGGTTTAGGGTTCAGGGAAGCTTTCTGTTAGGGCTTCTATGGGTTCCTGTAAGTGCTTAGGGTTTAAGACATCATTGACATAGATGTTCTTACCGTCCTTGTTCTTTTCTCTGAGATCAGGGAAGGGACGGAACCACTCATCACGAAACTTAGAGAAGGACTCGTGCGGGAAAATCTTGATGTCCTTGAAGACAGGGGCTTAGGGTTTAGGGTTTAGGGTTTAGGGTTTAGGGTTTAGGGTTTAGGGTTTAGGGTTTAGGGTTTAGGGTTAGCCCTAAACCGCCTTGCCCTCATCATCAACTTCAACCTTGGGATTGGCTCCGCCATCTTCTCCTTCAGGTAGTCAAGCATGAGCACTCGCCCCTGAACAACAGCCGGAACCTTAGCCCTTTTCGTCGTTCACTTCTGTGTCCGTCGTTGCGTCTATCAACTTCTGCTCAGCGTCGCTGAGCTTCATAGAGGCATCCCGCTCAATCTTGGTAAGGTGATGCCCCTTCTTGACGCTCTTCTTGTTGATGGTTTAGGGTTTTAGTATTTCGGGCCTTATACAGAGTGCGGTTCCTTTAACGGCCTGGGGTATAGTGTAATATAGCTAGCACAAGCAACCATACGGAATATTACTTTTCGTTTCGGGCCAAATGCTACCACTTTTCTAGGTTACAGGGCTTAAACTATTAGAAGTTAGGATTAGGGGGACCCTTGCGGATACAGACCCTCTCAATAAGGTCCCTTTTAAGAGAGCCATCGGTATGGTTTGAGAAGGGTCCCCTTTAAGAGGTCTCCCTAATACTACGTAGGAAATATGGTTTAATGGAGTTTCATCGGGTTCACTTGGGCGTTTGACATGGGGCTGCGCATGCGTGTTGGCTGTGTACTTGGCTGCAGGGTCTTTCGGGCTTTGGGTTTATTGCTTATAGGGTTTAGGGCTTAGGGTTTACTGCTTGGTGCAAGGTTTCCGGGATAGGAGTTACAAATTCTGCAAAGCTTTGGATTTAGGGTTTGTGTTTCCGTAGGTGTTGTGTAGCTTTTCCTTGTGTCGGGAATCCTTGCTTGGGTGCAGCGCTTAATTACGGTTTAGGGTTTAGGGGAATAGTACAAGTGTCTTACTCATGTGACTTGTAGGGTGTATTCTGCTGTGGTACTGCAAGTGACTAAATGGGAATAGCATCATCCGAATATACCCTGCGTCACCCCTCTAGAACCCGTATGCAACCGCGAAGCAACAAACACCCGAATGCACGGGCCTTCATGATGTTTAACTTGGTTTAGGGGTATATTGTCCTAGGTTCATAATCAGGAACCCCACCTGAGGAATACTGTTGGCAACTATCCAGGCCCTAAACCCCCAACCCTGAACTTCTACACCCAAACCCCCAAACCCTCAACCCTTGAACTTTATTACGCTGTCGTGTGGTGCTGTGAAGCACGAGGGAAAGTAACTGCAACACAGGCAGCGTCTGTCGATCCGACGTGACAGGCAATGTTGGGGCCCGGATGATTGAGTAGACTAGGGTTTCGAACATAAGGGCCTCAATAATGATAATGGGGGCTTGAGGGATATTGTGCTATCATTATAAGTACGGAACCCGAGGCAACAGTATTGGTAATTATTCCGGCGCCTACAGTAGCTGCCCTTACTGTTGCCGCCTGCTCTGCTGATCCCAAAGCCCCGCAAGTCCTGGGCTTCGCGCTCAAACCCCCAGTAAACCCGTAAGCCTCAAAACACAGTCAAACTTAGGTTAAGAAGTGCTAACTGTTGGGATACTCAGACTCCTCCTTCTGGATAATGCTCCTAGGCCCCTATCAACTCCTGCTGCGTTCGCCCCCATCCCTCAACCCTGAAGCCCTGAACAAGCCCTAAACCCGGAACTCTAAACTTTCCCTAAACCCTAAACCCTAAAACCCTAAGGGTCCATGTACCCAAATAGCCAGAAACCCCCGGCGCCTGCTTCTCCTCGATCGCCTTGGCGAAGTCCTCAGCCCGCAGGTGCCATGAGGAGAGCTCACGGAGACTCCATCCGCGATGGTAGGTGGCTAGGCTTTTGCGGTTCAGGGTTAGGAGATGAGATTTCCTGCGGGTTGGATAGGGTGCTGTATATAGTTTATAGGGTGTTCTGGGGTTCGCGGCATGGGGTTCGGGGCCTTATGGGGCTGTATGGCTTCAGCGGCTTTATGTGCTTCCGGGTTCGACCTAGCTGTCCTACATGTACATGTTCCACCGTAAAGAAGCATATGTCCATGACTGTTGGGGTTTTGGGGTTTGGGATTTAGAGCTTAGGGTGTTAGGGTTCAGGGTGCAGACTTGGCTGGTCGTCATGCCCTTCGCGAGTATGCCACTGGTTCTTATCTCTTTTGCCTTTCCTGTGGCTTCTGTGTTCGCTTCCTAGTGACGTCTAGGTATGTTACTAACGCAACAATGCATGCATGAACTCCGGCAATGATGCAACTGGGATCAATAACGACGGCAGTACGGAGACCGGTAGTATCGAGTTCTTACCAGCAAGGATACGATGCAGATCATCATTGCCCCGATATTGTTTTGCTTGAAAATCGTGTGCATAAGCCGAAATGCATGCCTATTAAGCAGCACTCACCCCCAGCAAAATAGCTGCAAAAACGAAGACAGACAGGGTTTGCCAACGTAAGTCAGTGAAATGTGCCTATAAACCCAACTTCGTCGACTTCATCGGAAGAAGTGCCGCGAACTGTTGAAATCCCATGCCCCGTGCAACCAAAACCCTTTAATTCCAAAAGCCGCCTTTGGGCTGTCAGAGTGTACCCTGAAGCCCTATACCCCAAACCATGCTAAAGGGGCCTTCATTATTAGACTATGGTTTGGGGTCCCTTTAGATTAGACTTATAATAAGGAACCCTAAGAATAATATAGTTAATGATTTAGGCCCCTAGATGACATAAGCCCGAAACCCTACAACCCGAAACTTACACCCTGAACCCTCCAGTCCTTACCATAGACGAGGTGGGTGATGGCAACGTCTTCCTGCAGCTGCAGTCTTATTAAGGACTTCCATTGAAGTAACCACAATAGGGACTAAAAGTAAATCCTATGGCTTCCTTATATTTAATGGCCACTTAAACTTAAATTCCTTAACAAGAACCAGGGCAAAGCTGACTCCGGGGCTGTTCTGTGTTGAGTCTGCAGCTTGGTAGCTGAGTTTGGTCTCCCCAAATCCTAAAACCTGTACTGCCTTAACCACCGAACCCTTGAAAACCCCTATGCCAACCCTGAACCCTAGGTTCTTAGTGGGTCTTTCGGTTTGTGATGTCTAAACGCGATTTCGGAGTGGTTGGGCTCAGACAGGATCGGACAGCCTGTGTGAGAGACCCGAAACCCTAAACTCCCAACCGGCAAGCTCTGTCTGAGAGAATCCCCCTCGTCGACGCTTCAACCTGTATCGACCCGCAGACGGAAACATCTAGCGACCTCGAAACTCCCCGCTAAACCTGCAGCGTGGAGATGCCACCATGTGAGGGAAGCTGCAGGACTTGTTTTACATGCAAGCATGGATGCATGCCTGTGCGCAAGCAGCGTCCGCACCCGAATACCCTAGACCCCAGTTCTGATTTCTGTGAGCGCACATACAAACATGTCGATATGCACCTTGTGCGCGTACAAATATACACACAAATGCTCATGATGCTGCTCCTTCTGCTTCTGCTGTTGCTGCTGCTGTTGCTATTGTGATTGCCTTTGCTGTTGTCGCTTGGCAGTAATGGAACCCCTGGCCCCTGTTTGCTTCTGTTCCAATACACCGTGCTATCCCTATCTGCATGCGTGTGAGCACTCAGGAGTACTCGTCCTGTTGTTAATACTCATAACAATGTGTGTGTGTGTGTGCATATACACATATATACATACATACATACATACATACATACATACATACATACATACATACATACATACATACATACATACATACATACATACATACACACACGCACTGCATGAGTGTATGTATATGTAATATGTGCGTATATTCATATGCACACATAAATACCTCTACCAAACCGTAGTCTCAGAACATCGGAGGCCCTTGTGTCGACCCAACGTGCCATTGATAGCGTGACTCCCCCGAAACAGGACCCCTTATGCTATCCACTCTTCATACTACATCCTTCTTGAGCCGCTGAAGCCCTTGCAACGTGCTTACAAATCCCTTAAACCCTACACAACCGTCATAGAACTCTACGAAAACCGTTACAACAATCACAAAAGCCCCCCCAACCTTTGTAAAACTCTATGCAGCCCTCACAACACTCACCAAAAAACAAGCATACCTGAGAAACTCGCCCCAAAAAAAGGCATACCTGAGACTGCGGCCATGATAATGTTGAACTGGCTAGCTCTCTGCACGATCGCCTAGATTCGGGGGCCGGCAGCTTGAGGGTTTAGGGTTTAGGGTTTCGGGTTTAGGAGTTAAGGTTTAGGGCTTAGGATTTAGGGTTTGGGGTTTAGGGCTTTGCGTTTAGGGTTTAGGGGTTACGGCTTAGGGTTTAGGGTTTAGGGTTTACGGCTTAGGGTTTAGCTAGAAAAGACGCAGAGGCGATGAAAAAGGGTGTCTTCCCAGCATGATGTAAGGAATCTTCCGTACTTATTCATTCGAATGGCTTCTTCTTGGAAGGGGGGGTGTCAGTATTCAGGTTCCTTTTGTACTGAAGGGGAAGTGTGTGGGAAAGTATTGCCAGTTCAGCTTGCATTTCTCCATATGGGCATTCGAGGGTTCTGTTCTGGCAAAACTTCCTTCCGGGCTTTTACAGCACCCGCGGCTGAGTCCAATCAAACGACGAAGCCAAGTAACATGAGACAGCCCAACCCCCTGCCCGAAGACTGCAGATCTAATGTATCAACAGTGCTAAACCCTAAACCCTAAACCCTAAACCCTAAACCCTAAACCAAAACCCCAAACCCTTGCCCCAAAACCGCATTCCTCCTTGAGAGTTCTTGATCATCTCCCCTCTGACTTGGTATCTAGATCTAGTAACGCGAGTCTACTATGACGAAACCCGAAAGAAAGGGAGTCATTAATCCGGGTCTATGTTGGGGGAGGCTCCACATTGGCCATGACCCTGGTCCTGAACCCTAAACCCTCACCCCTAATTAAACCCTAAACCCGGAGCCCTGAACCCTAAACCCTAAACCCTACACCCTCAACCCTAAGCCCTCATTAAACCCCAAACCCTAAGCCCTCATTAAACCCCAAACCCTAAACCCTAAACCCTCAACCCTAAGCCCTCATTAAACCCTGAACCCTCAACCCTAAACCCTCAGTAGACCCCAAACCCTAAGCCCGAAGCCCACAACCCCAGACCCTCAGCACTACATCGCCCCCGCAACCCTGGGTTTCGGGTTCAGGGTTTAGCGTTTAGGGCTTAGGGCAGTTTAGGGTTTAGGGTTTAGGGTCTGGTAGGGTTTAGGGTTTGGGGTCTGGTATTGTTTAGGGCTTTGGGTTTAGTAGGGTTTAGGGTTTAGTAGGGCTCAGAGCTTAGTAGGGTTTACTAGGGTTTAGGGTTTAGGGTTTAGTAGGGTTTAGTACCGTTTAGTAGGGTTTAGTAGGGTTTAGTAGACCTAGAGCCTAAAGCCGTCCGCCTTGCGCTCTGGCTTGATGGGCCTTCCCCTGAAGGCTGCCTTAAGCCATAAGACCCTTGTCAGAGACTCCAAAACCCCTTAAGTAAGGAATATACCATAAATCATATTGCGGATCCTATTCTAATCTAAGGTATATTCCTTAATTAAGGGGTTTTGGAGTCTCTGAGATGCCATAAGACCCTTACAGCAACCCTTAGGTCATGTAACCTGTAGAGTAGCACTTATATAAAGTAGCATTTCTAGTAACCCTTGTGTGAAGTATGCCTATTCTGTTGTTGTACTGTAACCCTTTTAAAGTATGCCTTATATCAAGTAAGTAAGCCTTAGCAAGAACAATTGTAACCCTTATATAAAGTAACTCTCATACACTCTCATAGTAACCCTTAGATAAAGTAATCCTGTTCATACTTCAAGAAGGCCTCCTACAATACCTCCCCTGAAGGATGTCCGACAGCCCTGCGCGCCTCGCGGATCTCTAGGGACACCTGCGGCAAAGCTGCAGCTCCAACTTCGGGGGGTTTAGGGATTTAAGGATTAAAGTCGAGGTTGGGGTTGGTATCCAGGGGAACTAAAGTTCAACCTCTGGGAGTATAGAGGGATTGTGGTCCCTAGAATACCTCAACAAGCATACTCTTCCGGACCAGGGCTATATCGGGAGTATAGCTGAAGGTTTATGGGAGCTTATAGGAGTCTGAGAACATGTTAGACCGTTAGACCCAATAGAGACCCAAAATAGTGGGGTGTCTTGACATGGCAAGAAACCGCTGATGTAAAAAAACCCAAAATGGGCGCCAAATCCTGAACCGTTAAGGGTTCAGGGTTCAGGGCTTATAAGCCATGTTGAAGTACAGAAACTGTCGGCATCAAGGGCTCGAATCGGCTGAAATCACAGGAGCGGGATTAGCAAACGGGTTGAGGCATTGGGAGTTGGAGCCTTCGGGTTTACAAAGTAGTAGGGTTCAGGACTTATAGGGCCAAGGTGCATGTTTTGGGGCCACGGGACTAGTTTAGGGCTTGGGATTCGTGGCCTAGGGCTCGGGGATAGGTTCAAAAGCCTATCGATACCCTATTCACGCTGCGGTACCTTGATCCCTAGCTGCAAGGTCTACTATCCGGAGACCCAGACTCAAAACCCTAAACCCCTAAACCCTAACCCCAAACCCTAAACCCTAAACCCTAAACCAGATCCTGGGCACCTTTTTGAAAAGTAGCACATCACGCCCGCCCCGCGGCACTTCTTATGCACGCAGAGCTGGGCTGCAGCTGGCTTTCTCGAAGGTTTACAGCAGCTGCTACTGGCTTTGAGGTTAAGGTTCGGGCTTTGGGGTTTGGGGTTTAGGGTTTAGGGTTTTGGGTTTAGAGTTTAGGGTTTAGGGTTTAGGGTTTAGGGAGGAGCGTGTTTGATTCAGGAGCCGTAAGGAATCGTACTTCTCATTACTATTGGGCTTCAGGGACTCCTGCTTAGTTTTCAGCAGTGGGCTCTGATTGAGCCCCAGTGCGCGGCTCTAACACGGTGGCGCCATCTGCCGGCGCTGAGCAACGGGGACGCGGGCGGCCGGTCCTCAAGCACCTAAACCCTAAACCCTGAACCCTAAATCCAAAACCCTAAACCCTAAACCCTAAACCCTAAACCCTAAACCAACCACGTCCGAAATCCGAAGCCCTAAGCCCTCAACCCCTACACCTTTAACTCCAATCCGCAAAGCCCGCCTAAAGGGTCCCTTAAAGGGACCCACCCTTAAAGGATCCCCCTTCAGGGGTCTTGGCGCTTTGGAGCACTCTGAGTTGACGACGTTCGGGCGTTCGGGGTGGGGGGGGTGAGGGCAGCTTCAAGACCATCGAGTTGATCGGCTTCTGCTTTCGGCTTTAGGGTTTGTTATTGGTTTAGGGTTTAGGGTTTAGGGTCTAGGGTTTAGGGGTTCGGGGTTAGGGTTTAGGGTCTGGGCTTTTGGAACAAAAAGCCTTATAAGCCCTGAAATAGGAACCTGATGAAGAGAACCTGGGTCTTTTATTAGGGTTCTTAGTATGAAGCCTAAATGCCTAAAGTATTTGGGATTATGGGGTCAGGGTTTCTTAATCAAATTCCCACATTAACCTCTAAACCCTGAACCTCGAACCCTAAACCCAAACCTGTAAACCCTGAAACCTAAACCCTAACCTCTAAACCCTGAACCCTAAAACCTCAACCCGAACCTCTAAACCCTGAACCCTAAACCTAAAACCCCAACCTCTAAACCCTGAACCCCACAACGCTCACAATCAACACGGAGATCCGGCGCTCCCGTCCTTGCAGGCTTCGGCGAAGAGGGCAACGGCGGGCGTACGCCGAAGCCACCAACTAGGAGCCTCAAACTGGGAGTTAGGGGTTTAA
Source organism: Symbiodinium sp. CCMP2456 (assembly GCA_905221635.1). NCBI lineage: Eukaryota > Dinophyceae > Suessiales > Symbiodiniaceae > Symbiodinium > Symbiodinium sp. CCMP2456. Next base: position 3,047 of record CAJNDV010034768.1, on the reverse strand, counting down.
GGTTTAGGGATTGGGGTTTAGGGGTTTAGGGGTTTAGGGTTTAGGGTTTGGGGTTTAGGGTTTAGGGTCTAGGGATTTAGGGGTTTAGGGTTTGGGGTTTAGGGTCTAGGGGTTTAGGGGTTTAGGGGTTTAGGGTTTAGGGTGTAGGGAGTAGGATGTTAGGATTAGGGGGACCCATTGGGATCAGAGAGCCTAAGTAAGGTTTAGGGTTGAAGGTTTCAGCTGCAGGAGTGTATAGAGTTAGGGTTTAGGGTTTTGGGCTTAGGGGTTTAGGGTTTAGGGTTTAGGGTTTAGGGCTTAGGGTTTAGGGTTTAGGGTTTAGGAGTTAGGATTAGGGGGACCCTTGGGGATGTAGACCCTCTCAACAAGGTCCCGTTTCAGACCGTTTCAGAGAGCCAGAAGTAGGGTTCAGAAGGGTCCCCTTTAAGGGGTCTCCCTAATACTACCTAGGCAATGCAGCGGCCTGAATAATTTGAATAAGATTTCGGTGCGTATTATAGTATACTGAGGTTAAGGACGATGAGGGAAGGCCAATACCTAAACCCTAAACCCTAAACCCTAAACCCTAAACCAATCATTCCGAGCCCTGTACGAGGACATGTGGACCTGCGGCTTGCGGTCAGGCGCTAACGCTTCGGAGCTCGTTCTAGTGACTTTGAACGGTTTAGGGTTTAGGGTTCTGGGTTTAGGGTTTAGGGTTTAGGGTTTAGGGTTTAGGGTTTAGGGTTTAGGGGTGACTTTGCGAAGCGTTCAGGCTCCTTTCGGTACTCCAGACCTAGAAACTGGGAGGGCTTCCCGAAAGCTAAGCCACTGCTGTTGATGATATAAATCCTACATTACCTAAAGGACCCTAAGCTATGGGAATTATGGTATATTCCTTATGGTGGCTCATGCAGGATTTGCATCCTCAACCGTAGGAAAGCCAAATCCTGACAAGCTGAAACCTCGGACCCTGAGTCTTGAACACCCTAAACTCCAGACCCAAGCCCCCTATTTAGGGTACTAGGGTTTAGGGTTTAGGGTTGAGGGTCAAAGCCCAAATACCCCTAAACCCTAAACCCTAAACCCTCAACCCTAAACCCTAAAGCCCTAAACCCGAAACCCGAAACCCTAAACCCTAAACCCTAAACCCGAAACCCTGAACCCGTGAAAGCCCCAAATCCTGAAAAAAGGAACTAGAATGGAGACTATAGGTAAGCCCTAAACCCTAAAGCCCCCCTAAACCCTCTAGAAACCCCTTATGGATCCCTTTAAGGAACCTCTTTCTGAACCCGAAAACCATGGCCCCGAGATCTGCCACAGCGGCTTGTCCAAGGCTCCAGGAAGAGCCGAGATGAGCGCGGCCTGCGGGAGAGAGCTTTTCTGTGGATCTACCGCTGTTTAGGGTTTAGGGTTTAGGGTTTGGGTTTAGGGTTTAGGGTTTAGGGTTTAGGGTTTAGGGTTTAGGGTTTAGGGTTAAAGGATATAGACCTTCTATAAGGCTCCTATAACGGAAACTACCCAGTGAACATGTCCTAGACTTTGCCTACCCCAACTCAGTTTTTGTAGGGTCGCTAGAAACTCAATATGACGGTTTGAAATAAGGGTCTACGAAAAAAAGGAGGCTTTGGTAGGTTAAGAAAGGCCTGTTACTTATCGTCAGAATGTGGAATTTAGGGCTTAGGGCTTAGCCTCTAACCCGTTTTGGAAACTGGGCTTCCAAGTTTAGGGCCCCAGCCCCCAAAGACGCAATCCTCCTCCAACCCCCTAAACCCCTAAACCCTAAAACCCCTCAACCCCTAAACCCCTAAACCCCCTAAACCCCTAAACCCCCTAAACCCCCCAACCCCTAAACCCTAAACCCCTAAACCCCCTAAACCCCCTAAAATCCTAAACCCTAAACCCCTAAACCCCCTAAACCCCCTGAACCCCTTAAACCCCCTAAAATCCCTAAACCCTAAAATCCCTAAACCCTAAACCCCCACAAACCCTAAACCCTACACCCCTACATCGAAGAAACTGTCATGAGAGCCTCGAGGTTCCCAGTGGTGAGGCCTTTGACCAAGGAGGCAGTTGCGGCCTCCTGGCGGAAAGGGTTTGGGGTTTAGGGTTTAGGGTTTGGGTTTTAGGTGTTGGGGTTTAGGGTTTGGGGTTTAGGGTTTTGGGTTTAGGGTTTGGGGATGTTTAGGGTTTGCAGCGTTTAGGGTTTAGGGTTTGCGGGATTTTGGGTTTACGGATGTTTCGGTTTGAGGGTTTAGGGTTTAGGGTTTGGGGTTTGGGGTTTGGGGTTTGGGGTTGAGGGTTTAGGGTTTGGGTTTTGGGGATGTTTAGGGTATAGGGTTTAGGGTTTGGGGTTTAGGGTATAAGGTTTAGGGTTTGGGGTTTAGGGTTTTGAAGGTTTCAAGATCTTTGACTTAAGGTTTTTGGGATTTGAGGGTTTTTGGTGTTGAGGCCAAGGGTCTCGGGTTTGGTTTAGGGCTCCAAAGTGTAGATTCGGGGCCTAACGTAGAGGCCTTCATCATTCGAATAGGGCTTTGGGGGCTCCTTGTTATAATTATGGTTTGTAAAATATAAGATAGTATACCCCAAACCCTATTCAAATTATTAAGGCCCCTATATTAGGGTTTCTATCCCCTAAATAAACCCTTCACCTCGAACCTGAAGCCTAACAACCCCTATATAAACCCCTAGCTCGTAAACCTCCAAACCAAAGCCTCAACAAATTCGTAGCAAAAACCCTGAGAAAACCACTCCATGCGACCGAAACCCGTGTAAAATGCCCTCCTTCTGCTCGGCGGTGAGGCGAGGCGCATGGGACTCTGAAGGAGGCGGCAATCGAGGCTCGACCCTCCGCAGCGGAGCGGCCTCTGACTTTCTGCGGGGTTGGTTTAGGGTGTCGGGTTTAGGGTAGTTTAGGGTTTTGGGTGTAGGGCTTCAGGGTTTCAGGGATTAGGGTTTAGGGTTTAGGGTTTTGGGTTTAAGGGCTTAGGGTTTCGGGTTTAGGGTCCAGGTTCAGGGATTGGAGTTCGGGGTTTGGGTGTAGGAAGCTTTTTGCTGGGTAGATCGGA
>CAJNDV010034767.1:3657-22680 GCA_905221635.1 Symbiodinium sp. CCMP2456 | reverse complement strand
CTCCTGATGACCCTGGGTTCTCAGCCAGGGTTTGGAGCTTAGGATTTAGGAGCTTAGGGTTTAGGAGTTTAGGGTTTAAATTTAGGGGTTTAGGGTTAAGGGTTTAGGAGTTTAGGGTTTAGGAGTTTAGAGTTTAGGGTTTAGGGTTTAGGGTTTAGGGGGTCTTAAGGCTTACGATTAGGTCGGCTAAAAGAAAACACTAGGCCAGCGGTGTTGGTCTATCGAGAAATAACACCCACCCTCCCGGATGATCCCACAACATTATAAACACCGCAACGTTTGTCGTCTTTTCACCGAATAGCTAGTGTATGGCAACAGTAACCACGTAACTCCATGTCACAGGGTGCACTCTTATCGCTACCAACATACACAAACATGTCATACGCAAATACCTTTAAATATCAGTTTGCTGAAACACATGTGACGAAAACATCGCGATGTAACAGCTTTAGGGATATCAGCTGGAAACATGGTTGACATTTTCCGCTCATTCGGCTCAGTCTGTTGGAATACCTTCACAAAGCTAGCGGCATGTCGACACATCGTCCATGTTGATTTTGCAACCCTCCGAATCACAGTCCCTGAAACGTCCCGATCCCACCGTCCGCATCCACGATCCGGCATTTGACAAGAAAACTTGCGGTACATCTTCAAGAGTCTAAACAATCCGGCCTTCTTCCAAACCCTTGGCACAGAACCCTAGCACAAGGAACCGTGACTGGTTTTTTGCAAAAGATATCGACGGGGTGGCTGTGTTTATCCTGTGCATGCTGCGTGTGTCACCGAAACGGTTTGCCCGGTGTTCAGAGGCTGGCCCCAGCCATCGTTGGCGTCCTTAACTGATGCGTAAAGCCTCTTGCATTGATTCACGATTGGAGCTGTCTTGCAGGAAGCTGCCGGAGTATTCGAGCCCGCGCCGCAAACAGTCTCGACGGTGCCCCGTGTCTTGCCGACCCGAAACCATTTCATGCGCCCTTCCCCGCGCTGCCCTTTCAGCGATGTTGATTTCTCTCTTTTTCCCCATGTGTACAATTGTACCTTCCGTGGCTTCCAGATCCTCCCGGCGACTTTTCAACGATTTGTGAAAGGGATTACTGACTCAAGTATCGCACACATACCGACACAGTCAGATCCCACGCAGCGAGGGATGTGAGCGAGCAAGCATCAACAGATTCGCAAATATCGAGAGCTTTCGAAACAGAAATCTCTAAACCCTAAACCCTAAACCCCTAAACCCTAAACCCTAAACCCTAAACCCCTAAACCCTAAAGAAACCGGAGCACCTTGGCTCATCCTCAAGCCGTAAACTGCCGTGGAGTCAACTCGAGATCAGACGGACAACAGCAAGGTGTTGGAGGATTGCTCATGACCTTCATGGCCTTCGGGGGGCGGTGGGTCGAGGGCGATTCGGCATTCAAAGAAGTCGGGACGAAAAAAAGATGCTGGTATCACTTGCGATCCTTTTCCTCAGTCGTGGATGATAATTGGGGGGCATGGACATCCATCGCAGCCCCGTGTCGTGAAGCCTGTCGAAGCACCAAATGTTTGAAACCCGACAGCTCCTCCTTTTTGGATGCAGCACTCAACATGTCTTCGTGCTGTTAGACCCCGAGCAAAGTGTTGATAGCGGAAGCTTTATTCTCGGGCCCGCACGTGTTGGACAGCTTGACCAACCCTTCGCCTCGTAGAAGCCCACCCTGAACCGGAGGGGCATAATTGCAGCAAGTCGCAGTTCTTCCCCGGCACCATGTCGGTGACAGTTTCAGCATGCCACCAACTGCCACTCTCGGACAACATGTGTGTGACAGCGGAGGATCAACCCGGAAATTTGCGAGATCCGTTCACATCTCCACCGATTCATCGATAACCAACCAGACAAGTCTATCGGAAGCGGAAGCGAGCATGGACATGTTGAAGATCTCACATGCATTCACGCTGGGCTCCGCCGATGAGTCGGGTGCTTTGGACAGCCTCGACAATCCAAGGCGTCATGAAATCGGAGGAAGGACACCTTGAACGCAGTCGTCACGAAGACGTAGTCACACTTGTCTGGTTGCAGGGGATGGCATTTCTGCTGTCCAATTCAAGAGACACTGGTGCAGCGCATGCGCGCAAGGGACGCCTTCTTGATTCCGTCTAGTGTGTAAACGGTAAACGGTCACATTTGTGGCGGTTTTCTTCTCGGTCGACCAGCCTTCGCAAGCGGCGCAGAAAAGAGGCAAGGACTCACGATGGCAAGAGGAGTTGAAGCAGGCTTCAGGAGCACAGCCGGATCATGAGTTGCACAAAATGTGCCCCGCTGCACACCTTTCTGTAGCGTACTGCCCCCATACAGTAACAGTCTATAATCGGGCTACTATTGAGGGCCTAAAATAACCATAACATAAATATTATCCAACTGTTACTGAGCGGGAGCAGTACCCAACCTTTCTGTTTGGTTTAGGGTCAGGGGCGAACTTCAGAAGATGGACTTGATGGGTGTGTGGTTTTTGTCTGTGTGTGTGTGTGTGCATTTTCAAGGGGCCAGTAGTATACCTAGAACTGGGTTTGCCATATGTTCTACTACAGTTAAGCTACGGAACTCTAACACATGGTGATAGTACTTGTTCAGGCGACTCTTCCTTCATGATTTCCAGGCGTCCACTCTCGAGTTTAGGACTTAGGCTTCTACCGATATCCTTCATTGTCGTTCCTTTTCTGGGTCCTAAATAGAAAACCTGTTAAACGAAAAGGGGAACTACAATGGAGACTTTAGGTAGTGGGTAAGGCTTAGTTAGGGCTGTTGAAAGCCATAGACCATACACCCCCTGCACCATAGCCTAGACCATAAACCCTAAAGCTCGTATTATAAGAAAACACGAAAAAGTCCCGTAAACCCATAAGGACCTTAAGCCACAAACACTAAACGCTCAACCCTAACCCTGAACTAAACATCGCAATCATAAAACGATTATGTCGGCGAGGGCACATGGCTGGGGTTGGCCCCGCGCGCCAGTAGCTCTTTGGCCACCTCCTCATAGCCTTGCTACAGCATGAGGGCCGGCGGCTCCTACCGGCTTGCTCTAAGGGCCACCTCGAGACTAAGAGTAACCACAAGGGTATACATCAGGGTTACAAGAAGGTTTGCAGACGGGTAACTTTTTGGAGTTGCTGGAGGCTTACCAAAAGGTTCTATAGCGGTTGCTATAAGGGCCACTACAAGGATACCTATGGTGTTTGTAAGGCTGGTCATAGGGATGATATTAAGGTTTGACCAGGGTTGTTGCACGGTTTTGCTGGGGTTCTAAAGCATGCATTCGGGATTTTCGGACCCTAAACCCTAAACCGTAAACCCTAAACCGGCTGAGGAGGGCTGGGACCCAACTTTCTTGATATTCGGGGGTTAGGTTTATTGTTGCCGAATTCGGGATTTAAGTTTTTTAGGCTTTAGCTTTGCGCAACTCGGCTTTATAGGAAGACCAGAGAAACTGCAAAAAATATCAGACCCTTGCGGTACCTTTTCGATTAAGCAACCCTTCTTGCAAGGATCAGGGTGAGTGCCTTAGGATTGACATGGGCCGCATGCTCTGCAAAAGCTATACCGTTCATAAAGGTGCACTCACGATGTAATAGATGGGGGTTCGCTTATGATCAGTAAGTCTAAGGAGCGGTATTGTCAGGTTAAGGCCCTATGGAAAATCTTGCAGGGTCAGAGGAGTCTTAAGTCATGGCCTGACGGATGCAAATACAACGAATGGTGCTACCCTCTACAACCTGTTGACTCTCTCGTGATCTACTATTGTACGTTTGCATGGAGACTAGAAGGTGATCACATCATCCAATAGTCATATCACTATGAGTGCCCCCGGTCCCTCGATGTGAGTTCTTCTCCCCAAGAATCTTCAAATTGACACATCCTCCCCCTCCCCGAAACCCGAAACACCAAATCACAAGCCCTAAACCCTAGACCGTAAACCCCAAACCGTACCAGTTTACCACGGCAGAAGTCGAAATCCTGGGAAGGCAAAGCACTTAGGACTCCAAGCCTGAACTGATCGTGGGGTTTAGGGTTTTAGGGTTTTAGGGTTTTAGGGTTTAGGGTTTAGGGTTAGAATGGGCCCTATTAAAGTATTCAGGTCCCTATCTTACCAAAAGATCCTATTCAATAGAGTAAAGGGGCACATCATGGTCCATTCTACTACAAGTAGCCTTTCTACGAGGAGTCCTAAGTAAGAGTAGTGGAAACTATTCAGGCCCGTTTGTTTCCTGAGGCCCCACACCCATGCAGCAAGCCCACTGCAGAAGCGAGCAGTTGTGGTAGCTGCTATCGATCCAATTTGGGTCCATGCTGGGATGCTTCCTGCGGACCCCGATGCTGACAGACAGTCACGTGGCTACATGGATGCTCAAACTATATCATGTATCCTTGCAATGTTTTCCATTTGCTCGCCTCAGGCCTTAGACCTTGTGTTGCAGCTCAGTCTACTGTGCGGGAATGCTACGCTGCACAAATCACATGATGTTGTAGCACGCTCTGCCTTTCTGTGACACTCTGTTATATCGCGATGTGTGTGTGTAGGCCTCAAAATGTACGCATAAATGTGTGTGCATTCATGCAGGTTCGCACGCATCCAATTCTTGGAGACACTCATGTATGCAAATATGTGTGTGTGTGTTAGCAGGTATGCATGCACGTATGCTTGCAATACTATTACATGTATGCATCCGTGTGAGCGTGTATGCGTGCATGCATGCACCCACCCATGCAATGCGCGTATGTGCGCAATCGCGGATGTATGAACTTTTGTATGCATGTATCACACGTGTCTACATCTGCATATGCATCGACATATGTACATACGTACATCATATGTACATACATACATACATACATACATACATACATACATACATACGTACGTACATACGTACATACGTACATACGTACATCCATACATACATACATACATAAATACATACATACATACAGACATGCATGCATACATGCATGCATACATACATACATACATACATACATACAAGTATATGTACATATAAACGTACAAGTATGCGAACATATGTGTACACAAACAGAGACATACATATATACCAACCCACAAACACTCAAAGACAGAAATGTACGAACATACGTAAGTACATATATGCAATGAACAGGAGAACTTCCTAAATCATTGTGTGATGGGCAAACCCAGATCTCATAGGTAGACCTTATCTAACAGAAATACCAGCGCCTACATGGAAAACCCTGTCAAACGAGAAACCATAGCGAAATATGGCGCATCTGCAAGATATGTACATATATATATATATACACATATGTATATTTATATATATATACAGATATACAAATACCTACATACATACATACATACATACATACATACATGCATACCTACATAGATGCATACATGCACACATGTACGTATGCATGCGTGTGTACATAATCATGAAAGTACTTATATACATGTAGCAAGACGCAGACATATACCTGTGTAGGCAGCATATAGTGCATTCGTCTTCCATCGTCATCCACCCATCCCACGACAGATAAATAGATACATAGAGAAATAGATAGATAGACAGATAGACAGACAGATAGATAGATACGTAGACAGATAGATAGATAGATAGATAGATAGATAGATGGATAGGTACATAAGCGGATAGATACAGATTGATTGATTGATGGATTGGTAAGTAAGAGTCTATATACAACGACCCCAAAACCCTGGAATCACAGCTCCGAGAGACTTCCACGCACACGATCTTGCAACAGAGCCCCTTTAGACATCCTTCACTTTGCTGAAAACCCTAAACCCCACACCCCAAAACCCTAACCTGCAACCCAAAACCCTAAATACCCTAAACCCCGAACCCTAAACCCTAAACCCTAAACCCTAAAGCCCTTGGCTAGGCCTCAACAGCGCGAGAGGCTCCCGCTGCATCTGGGCCAAGCTCGGACCTCCCTCGGTCTGGATCATTGCCTCTGTTACCCTAAACCCTAAACCCTAAACCCCAAACCCTACACCCTAGACCCTAAACCCTAAACCCTAAACCCTAAACCTCTCTTATTGGTGTCTTCTTTGGAGTTAGGGTTTATCGGGCTTTGAAACATTTTTACAATGCGTTGTTGGGCTTTGTATATCGGGGCGCGCAAAGCTCGTACTACCGTGCTTTTTGTGCCGGTTTCATAAACTTTTTGTATGGGATTATTGGATTTGCAAGGCTTCAGGCTTCTTATAGGCTTTAGTTGTGTTAATTTGTATGAGAAGCTGTTATGGTTTAAGATATATATATTATATATATATATATAACTTGTATAATATTATATTTGTTCTCTGAACTCTAATTTATTTTAGTGTATTGCATTGCATTATTCTGGTCTACATACATAAACATCTGTATACATACATACATACATACATACATACATACATACATACATACATACATACATACATATAGATATGTGTATATAAACAAACAGTGTATGCGCCTGTTTATCTAAATATTTGTTCATTCGTGCGTTCATGTACTGATGCATGTATTTATTCATCTATCTATCTATTTACTCATCTGTCTATCCATTTACCTAACTGTCTGCTTATTGGTTGACTGATGGATTTGCTTACTTATCATACGCATATGTGTATGTATATATATATATATATAGACGTCTACTTTATTCATCCTATCTGTATGTGTATATAAGCATATACAAATGCTTTCTATAGGGATCAAACAGGGGCTTTCCGTGGCGCACCCGAGACCTGAATCTTTCACCCACAGGATCAATTCCCAGAGACTCCAATATCCCTTAATTAAGGAATATACCTTAAATTATTGTGGGATCCGTAATACGATTTAAGGTATATTCCTTAGTTCAGGGATATTGGAGTCTCTGGGTTCAACAGGAGCCCAAAAAGAAGAGAGGCCCCTCAGAAGGAACTCTTTGAATCACCGTCTGTCTAGCAAGGACGGCCGGCATGCTTTACAAGTGACCGATGTAACCACTACCCAGGAATCTTTAGCAGGACCGGAGGAGGCTTCCAAACCTTGGTCTCAGTACCCTAAACCCTAAACCCTAAACCTTGCGAATGGAGTTTCAGCTCGCTCTGTGGGTTTAGGGGGCCACGACGGCTTAAGGATCCAAATGAAAGCAGCACCTAAACCCGAAAACACAACAAATGCAGGCCCGGAAGCACCCAACAGCCGAAGGACCCATAGCCCTCACCACAAACCGCGCAAACCAAAAACGATCATGCCACCCGGTAAGAAAAAGCAAGTCCAAAACTCAAGAAGTATCAAGCAAACACAACCTTCTAAGACTCAAGAAAACACGTGAAAACTGAGAATAGCAAAACCCTGAACCCTAATCCCTAATGCCTAAACCTCGAAACCCTAAACCGCAAAACTCCAACCCCAAACCCTAAACCCTACAACCCGAAACCTTGAACCCCCTAAATACTAGAGCTTCAACCCCCAAAACCCCCTGTCAAAAAACCCTGAACCCCAATCCCCAAACCCCAAAACCCCAGTCAAAAGCAGCATGTGTGTTGTCTTTTTCCAAAGAATTCAAAAACAGCTTTTACATGAAAAACGTGTAAAAAACCAGTTTTTATGGAGAACCCTAAACCCTAAACCCTAAACCTCAAACCCTAAACCCCAAAAACCCCAAAAACCCCTAAACCCTAAACCCTAAAACCCCTAAACCCTAAACCCCAAAAAACAAGGAGTCGCTTCGTCTTCTGCCAGCCTCGGCCTCCTCGCGGCGCCCGGCGACTGAGGCAAAAGGATGCGGTTTAGGAGTTTAGGGTTTAGGGTTTAGGGTTTAGGGTTTAGGGTTTAGGGTTTAGGGTTTAGGGTAGGGTTTAGGGTTTAGGGTGTAGGGTTTAGGGTTTTTAGGGGGGCTTTTAGGAGTTTAGGGCTTTAGGAGTTTATGGCTTAGGGGTTTTAGGGGTTTAGGGCTTTAGGGCTTCAGGGGTTTAGGGTTTTAGGGCTTTAGGGCTCTAGGGCTTTAGGGCTTCAGGATTTTAGGGCTTCAGGGTTTTAGGGCTTAGCGTTTAGAATTTTAGGTTTTGGGTTTAGGGCCTCAGGGCTTTAGGGCCTTAAGGTTTAGGAGTTCGGGGTTTTAAGGTTTAGGGCTTGGGGATGATAAGGGGAGATCTCGGAATTTGGAGGGAATGAGCAGGGTTTGAGAAGGGTTCGACAAGGGTTCTCAGGGAAGGAATGCTCCTTGGGTTGCAGAATAGTTCCATACCGGTTCTTAACGGCCTTAATGGGCTTCATATGGGTGGTACCCTAAACCCTAAACCCTAAACCCTAAACCCTAAACCCTAAACCCTGAACCCTGAACCCTAAACCCTAAACCCTAAACCCTAAAGTACGAGTACTCCAGAACGGGAAGAGAGCCCCGACCCTGAACCCTAAACCGTTCTAGAGCATGCGGGCCCTGTAGGGCTTCTAGGTGTAGGGGCCTTAACAATTACCAATACTATTGTGGGAGCTCCTTATTATAATTATGTTGGGGGGTTCCTTAGTATAATTATATGGGGCCTCCTCATTAAAATTACGGTATTATGGGCCCCAAAGCCTTGTTCTAATTGTTAAGGCCCCTATACTACATGTTTAGAGTTGGTGGGTTTGGGTTTCGAGCAGAGGTTGATGCCCTCTAAGGGGCTCAGGACGTGGGATGGCTTGAAGTTATTTTCGGGTTCCCTAAACACTAAACCCGCAAAAATAGACCCTCAACCCTAAACCCACGCAAATAAACCCTCGACCCTTAACCCACTAAAAATAGACCCTAAACCCTAGAAAAATAAACCCTAAACGCTCATAAAGATCTTGAAGATTAGGGTCTGCAGCTGATCCGATCCTCACGAGATGCCCTTGTAATAGCAAGTGCTTCTGATATCTACCTTCGCGAGTCATGTAGGAGCCTTAATAATTGGAATAGGGTTTTGGGATACCTTATAGTATACTTGTAGCAAGGAGCCCTGAAGAATAGTAGGTCATTATTGAGGCAGCAATTATCCAACAGTTTGCCATGGTTGCGACTGCTGCTAATATTTTCCACTGCCACTGGGCGTTATGGCTTCGATACGGTAAGCCTGCTTGCAGGAAGCTGCACATGGGCTGCACCGTGGGTTTTAAGACGTGGTGGACACCATTTGGTGGGCCATAATTGTGAAAAGGCTTCATAAGTTTTGCAACAAGGCCTGCCCTCATTATGCAGTTTTTAGAAGTCTTTAGGGGGTACATCGTGCAAGAAGTATCAAATGACGTCGGCTCACCGTGAAAGCAAACGCTCTTGTCTCAAGTGCATTCGACATGTACTGGGATACATGTTTGGGGGATTTGCAAAGCTTTAAGCAATCGCGCCCCCCCCAGAGACTCCAATATCCCTTAATTAAGGAATATACCTTAAATCATATTAGGGATCCTACTATGATTTAAGGTATGTTCCTTAATTAAAGGGTATTGGAGTCTCTGGGAACCACAAAACCTGAAATGGCGCAGATCTCCTTGGGACTCCTCCTCTGGACCCGGGCCGTTTCGGATTTCGGGTAGAAGGTTCAGGGTTTAGGGATTTAGGGTTTAAGGTTTAGGGTTTAGGGGGCTCTTAAGTGCACTTTGGGCGCAGGGTCCAGGGTTCAGGGTAGGGTCACAGTATACACAGTATAGAACAACTACGGTCGTGTCTGAAACGATACAAAATCTAGCCCTAGACCCTGAAACCGTCACCTTCTGCTGTATCGAAAAGATCAAGAGACGGTAAGCCTGGGAATAATGCGTGTAGCTACGCACATCCATATACGCGTTTATGTCTACACATATATATATATATATATATACACATAGCGGTTTATAACCCCAATTAAGGTACTTACAACCGTTCCGGTAACTACACATCAGCTCTCAACCAGAGTAGCTGCACCCCAGTTCTCTTTCATCCCATCAGACCGCGCCTAACAGCTGCGAGTACTTGGCGGTGTCGAACCTGTGTGTCTTTGCGGCCATTCATGTAGGAGTTGTGCTTCAGACTCTTCAGACTCTATGTTCTGACATACCAGCTTCAACCCAAACCCTGAACCCTGAACCCCAGAAACCCCTTGAAACCCCCACAGAAAAAAACTGACCATCACGGCGACCATGACGACCAACGACCACCAGGAGTAGCGAGAAGACCACTGAGACCACCAGGGACCGCGCTTCTTGGATTCTTTGGGAATGGAGGACGGCCGAGCTGGAAACCCGACGGATCCTGAACACAGAGACTTCCTTCCATCAAAGGACCAGGGACTTAGTAAGTAGCGTCTTCGCAAAGGTAAGTAAACACAACCATACGCTTATCACCACCCATGAACCTCCAGTCAATTACGGCAAGTTCCACAAGAATGGCATTCCTGGATCCTAAACTCAACACCCTAAACTGTACACCGCAAAGCCCAATATACCTTATCCCCTAAACCCCAAACCCTAAACCCTAAACCCTAAGCCCTAAACCCTAAACCCCAAACCCTAAACCCCAAACCCTAAACCCCAAACTGGGCCCTCTACCCTGTCCCCTAAACCCCATCAGGTCTCGGCAACGTAGACCTAATCGCCCACAACGGAGGCGTGCCTTTTAACAAGGGCTTTGCAGAGTTCTTGTAGAGGCCTTCCAAACAAAAGCCAGAGTCGAGCTCCCATTTCACCAAAAAAAATAAGAAGACCTTCAGAAGCTGAAATAAAGAGCAGTTTCAGTTCTTCCTAAACCCTAAACGACACTACAAAGCCTTGGAAACACCAAACTCAGAGTGTTGTCTGGACCTCTCTGGGAAGCACAAAACCCTAAACCCTAAATCCTAACATCTAGGCCCCCGGGCGCATCGTTGGTCTCCGGTGGCGAACGCATCGCCGCCATCAGGGAGGCCTTGGGGGAAGGGCTTTGGGTTCAGGGTTTGGGGTTTATAATGCCGTTAGAATTAGGGTTCAGGGTTCCATGAAGGCTTTATAGCGGGTCTAGAAAGGCTTTGGGGCTTAAGAGGTGTGGAAGGGTTTCGTATGGGTTGTTGAAGAGTCAGCTCAAGGTGGATAGAGTTCTTACAGGATCAGGGTGCAGGGCCGGGGGCTCGAAGTTTAGAGTACAAGTTCAGGTCTTTATGATGATGCTTGCAGATGAGAGTATAGCAAGTGCCCTTAATAATTAGAACATGGCTTTGGGTATACCGGTATTGCAAAATACCGATAGATAAATAGATACATAGATAGATAGGTAGATAGATGGATAGATAGATGGATAGATAGATAGAGAGAGAGAGAGATAGAGAGATAGAGAGATAGAGAGATAGAAAGATAGAGAGATAGCCAGATAGAGAGATAGAGAGATAGAGAGATAGATAGATAGATAGATAGATAGATAGATAGATAAGGTAGATAGATAGATAGATAGATAGAGAGAGAGATATAGATAGATAGATAGATAGATAGATAGATAGATAGATAAAGAGAGAGATAGATAGATAGATAGATAGATAGATAGATAGATAGATAAAGATAGATAAAGATAGATAGATAGATAGATAGATAGGTAGATAGAAAGATAGATAGACAGATAGATAGATCGATAGGTAGATAGATAGATAGATAGATAGAACGACAGATAGATAGGTAGATAGACAGTTAGATAGATGGATAGTATATAGATAGATAGATAGATAGATAGATAGGTAGATGGATAGATAGATAGATAGGTAGATAGATAGATAGATAGATAGGTAGATTAGACAGATACGTAGATAGATAGATAGATAGATAGATAGGTAGGTATAGATAGATAGATAGATAGATAGATGGACAGATAGATAGATAGACAGATAGATAGTAGGTAGATACATGGGCATATAAGTAGATAGATGATAGATAAATAGATCGATGTATAGACAGATAGATAGGCATACAAGCAGATGGATAGACAGATAGATAGATAGATAGATAGATAGATAGATAGAGAGAGGGAGATAGAAAGATAGATAGATAGATAGATAGATAGATAAAGATAGATAGATAAAGATAGATAGATAGATAGATAGATAGATAGGTAGATAGATAGATAGATAGATGGACAGATGGACAGATAGACAGATAGACAGATAGATAGATAGATAGATAGATAGATAGGTAGATACATGGGCATATAGGTAGATAGATGATAGATAAATAGATCGATGTATAGACAGATAGATAGGCATACAAGCAGATAGATAGACAGATAGATAGACAGATAGATAGATACATAGATACATAGATGGACAGATAGATACAAGGTAGACACTCATTGTAACTACATGGTTACAGTATCACTGCCGAGTTGGGGGTGGTTTGACTTGCGGGGTCTCCGTCTGTGGCTGAGCGCAACAATCGTCCCACAGGCTTCGGAGGGGTGCGATCCGGCACCTTAAATTACAGGGGGGGATCCGTTGCTTGATGTAGATGTAAGGGATATTCCTTCATTAAGTTTAAGCTAACTTAGGGCTTAGGATTACGGGCTTAGGGGATTATGTTCCTTAATTAAACTTTAGGGTCGCTGGGCTGTTTCGCCACAAGCGTCCTCCCTGAAACCAGATTCCGAAAGACCTACGTCCGACCGGCGCCTCTCTAGTAACATAAGCCCACAGAGCCCAATACCCCTTAATTAAGGAATATACCTTAAATCAGAATATTATAATGTTAAGGCCCCTAGAATTTATCGTCTATTCCTTACTTAAGGGGTATTGGGGCTCTCTGGGGAGGCCTTACTCATTTCAATGGGCTGCGGGGCGTAGTATAGCCTTGCGATACGGGACTATAAGTTCACGCCCTACCCTCGCGATACGGGACTATAAGCTCACGCCCTACGTCTTAGCAGCCTCCCAAGTACCTGTACCTCAACTCAACGCAACCTGGCTGGGGCCCCTCTTTAGGTCCCCCTAAGTAGTACTGGACCCTTGAAATAGGACCCTAAAGAGACCTCCCTAAACCCTAAACCCTTGATATGGGACCCTACAGAGAACTCCCTAAACCCCAAACCCTAAACCCTTGATATGGGACCCTAAAGCCCTAAAGAGAACTACCCATTCTCTTCACCTGAAATCCAGTCTGGGGCCGAGCCTCAGCGCCAGCATCCCGCAAGAGAAGGTTGGACTGCTCCTGGGCGATGAGGGCAGCGTTGCAAGGGTTCCTTCAAAGGCTCCTTTAGGCCTCTAAGGGGTCCCTTTGAAAAGGAACCTGACAAAGAAACCCTGGGTCTGCGTTGGGGTGCTCAATGTGAACCCGAATGATTGCCCAATCTGCTGGGGTTATAGGGCCAGGGTTTCTTAATCAGCTAAGGGTTTTCGGGGTTTAACCTTTCGAGCTATTGTAGGGTGATCCTCCCATGTACCTACTTGAACGCGAACTCCCCCCCCCAAAAAAAAAAAACTAAAAGTCGTGGGGTTCGCTCAGGTTGAGGGCTTGGCACTATAAGCCACTTGAACTCATAATTCTTATACAAGCACTGTTCTACAGTATTCTTGATGACCCTCGGGTTCATGTTGCAACAAAAGCTGGAAAAGATTCCGAACGGCAGCCCAGGGCACTGTTCACGGCTCCGGGGCTTAGCGTTTTCGATGCTCGGTTTAGGGTTTAGGGTGTTCTCGGGCCTGTCATGAATCTGCGCTCCCAGTGAGCTGCAGTATAAGACTAAAAGGGGGCTACAGGGAAAGAGCTCAAAGTCCTCTGCCCATGTAGAGACCGGAAAAACTAGACCAGGAACTTGAGGAGCTTCTATGCTCTAAACATCTTAGGGAACCCTAAGCACTCCAATATCCCTTAATTAAGGAATGTACCTTGAATTATAGTAGGATCCCTAATACGATTTAAGGTATATTCCTTTCCTTAATTAAGGGATATTGGAGTCTTTGGGTTCACATCTCTAAAGTGCAGCGCTCCTTAAGATCCGACCCTTCTCCCAAAGCCAGTCAAGATCACCTGCCGAAGGAGCGCAATTACATCAAATCCGGTCGAGGGCAACCCCTTGAACTGCAACTCCGAAGCCCTAAACCCTGGTCCAAAAACCCTAAACCCTAAACCCTGAACCCTGGTCCAAAAGCCGTAAACCTCATGCCAAACGCGAAAGCTAACACCTAGACTCTCACACCCCGAAGCCTGCACACCTCAACTCCTCCCAGCCTAAAGCTGCAGCGGCACCCGGAAGGCCCAAACGTCAAACATACCCTGAACCCCAAACCCCAATACTAGAGGGATAATTAGAATGGGGCTTTGGGACATATTATATGAAGATTAGAATATGGAACCCTTAAAATAGGCCCCTATATTACCCTTATAAAGGAACCGCCACCACACCCGCTCCTTCAAAGGAGACTTGTTGGCCCTGCACCTGGAAATATTCTATGGATCGTTAGAGGCCAGTGAGAAGAGGGGGCCCTGAACCTCACAAACACCTCTCAGAAACATGGAAGAACCCAACAAATCCTCTAAGATGCGACCTACCCAAGACCTACAGAACAGGGTACACCGAAGCCCCAAAGACTCCATCAAACCCCAGCATGTATTAGCGAAGCCCCAAAAAAAGACAGCGGCCTTGCCCGGGCCCTCGCCTTCTCCTCTCCCCAGAACGTCAGCGGGTTCACCTCCCGCCCTGTGGAATCGATGATAGCGCCGGCACCTGGGTTGCGGGTTTAGGGCTTCGGGCTTCGGGTTTAGGGTTGCGGGGTTATAGGGCTTGAGGACTGCAGGCGAGCCGTAGGGGAGTAGGGTTCAGGCTTCAGGCAACATGGAGGTTTCAGGGATGAGCGGGTTGAGGATTTCTGGCTAATGTGGCTTAGGGTAGGCTTCAGGGTTCGGGGTTTGAGGCTTACGGTTGAGGGATTGGCGATCGGTGTCCGAAACGGCCCTAGACCGTGAACCCTCAATCTCACGCCCTCAAACCTTCAACCCTCAACCCTCAACCCCAAACTCTCAACCCTCAACCGTGAAGGGCCCTATTTTTACCCAATACCATGGTCGTCAAGATGACCGTCACGATTACCATCAAAAGCAACAGGCAGCGCCGCGGCGGTGGCAACGGCGACACATCACCGTCGAACCGAAAAAGCCAGGGGTCTCTTAACCAGCTTGCTCGCTCACTAGCACAAGGGCCTTTAGTATCCATTGTAGTTCCTTGGTTTATCCACTTCTATATTTAGGGTTCTAGAAGGTAAGCAAAAGGAACTACTATAGGTAGCAGTCAGAAAGGGTTTTGTCCCAAAAAAAAACCTAAACACCTGGTTAAAAGACCCGAAAAATGGCGAGGGATTTACCGCGGAAGGCTGAGGGCTCCGACGCGGCTGCGCAGGCTTTGCGGCGGCCGGGTTGGCAGGCGTCGGGGCTGCCTGGAGATCGACAGCGAGTTCGGGGTTTTGGCATTTGAGTTCGGGGCTTCAGGAACGCAGGGTCAGAAGTGCCGTAGATGTAGCAGATTTAGTCTCTTCTAGGAGGCTCTTTCCTGCTACTGCTTCTCGGAGGCTCCCCTAACCCCGAAACCCTAAACCCCAGTTGGGTTGTGCCGAAAGGGTGCCCCTCCTGGTCGTGCCCATGGCCCTCCCACCCCCAAAACCCTGGAGGCCAAAGATCCCCAGGAAGCCTTTTTAAGTTGAACAAGGCTTCACAAACCCAGAGACTCCAATATCCCTTAATTAAGGAATATACCTTAAATTATAGTAGGATCCCTAATATGACTTACGGTGTATTCCTTATTTAAGGGATATTGGAGTCTCTGGCAAGGGCGTGACCAATTAGAATAGATGTTTGGAGTGGAGTATTCCAGATTGAGGATAGTACATCTCCGTTTCGACCCCTACATGTGTCTTAAGGCCTCATTCGAGTTTCAGAAATTATAACTATGACTGTAGAGCATACTGTGGGTTTGTATTAGGATTACAGGTCGAAGACAGATTTGCTTCGCGGTCTTTACGGGCAGTTATGAGTATAGTTGCTTAAGAACCGTGCTTAAGGTCACCAGCAAGTGTCAATGTCGCTGCCCGTGCTGTAGACTTACGACCAAGTCCCCTGACCCTATTTGGGTAGTTGTCAATATTAGGGTCCCTTTTGGGGCACCCTAAATAATAGGTGTGGTATTATAATAAGGACCGAAAAAGGGACCATAATTTTGACAACCACCCATTTAGAACATTGAATCATGTCTGCACATCCAAATCTGAGCCCGGAGCCAAACTCCAAAAAGTTCTCAAGGCAGACTTTCTACTTCTTTATAGGTTTAGGCTTTAGGGGTTTAGGGTTTATTGTTTCGGGCTTGGGGTTTAGGGTTATTAGGAGATGTGGTCTGTACGGTACAAAAAACAAGCACCCTCTGTCTCGACCTTGTCTGCAGCCGATGCGGCTTTGCTGCCAGTGTTCAGAAAGCCTGACCCAACAGCCGCATTGTCGAACAAGAAGCCCTCTGACCCTAAACCCTGAAACCTCGAAACAAAAACCACCGAAACACTACCCCGAATCACCCCTAATCTCAAAAACCTGCACCACCTAACCCGACACCGAACCCGGAAGACCTAGCCCTTAACCGCCTTAATCGTCAGCCCTAAACCCAAACCCTCAGACCCCTCGAAAAAGCCAAGAAACCCCTGTAGGACCCCT
This sequence comes from Symbiodinium sp. CCMP2456, assembly GCA_905221635.1. Lineage (NCBI taxonomy): Eukaryota > Dinophyceae > Suessiales > Symbiodiniaceae > Symbiodinium > Symbiodinium sp. CCMP2456. The sequence goes on along the minus strand of CAJNDV010034767.1, from coordinate 6,027 downwards.
ATGAAATCCTTAAGAGAAGGACTTTCACTAAACCATCATTGAACCAACGCTCGGCATGCTTTTTGGGAGTTTGGTTTACACTTTCTTTGGGGGGGGGTAAGTGATTGAGCAACCCGTAACCCTAATTCCTAAACCCCCTAAGCACGAAACCCTAAATCCTAAACCCTTAACCCCAAGCCCTAAATCCCAAACCCGAAACCCTACATTCTACTATCACCAATTCTACTACTACTACGACTACTACTACGACTACTACTACTACTACTACTACTACGACGACGACGACGACGACGACTGAAAAGAATTGCGGACCTAGCAAGAAGGGTTATAACTAATATCTTCAATCTTCAACCAGGGTTAGACTTAATTCAGCGTGTCGTTCTCCTGATAGGAGCCCTACCTGATCCTGTAAGTACGGAAAACCTTAAACCCCTACACCCTGAACCCTAAACCCTCAACCCTAAAGCATAAACCCTCAAGCCTAAACCCTAAACCCTCAACCCTAAACCCTAAACCCTCAACCCTAAACCCTCAACCCTAAACCCCAGGAAACCGTAAAGCATCCTCGGGAGCAGAACCACAGACCCTCCGGCGCCTCGCGACACGCAGGAAGCGCTCGGGCTTTCCAAAGCCTCGGGAGAAACGCTTTGCTACTTTGCCAAAGGAGCCCGAAAACCTGAAGAGCTTGGAGGTTTAGGGCTTAGTGTTTAGGGCTTAGGCAGGGCTTAGGGTTTAGAGTTTAGGGTTTAGGGTTTAGGGATAAGACTGTATGTGTCTCTGTGCATTTGCTGGCTTACTTGCTTTTTGAGAGTAATGCTTTGTTGGATATGAGCTCGCGTTTGTTCATTTGTGTACCCGTATATGTACTCGCACCGAAAGAGGCATGGATGGATGGATACATAGGTAGATAGGCAGGTTGGTAGACAGGCAGATAGATACATAGGTAACCCTAAACCCTAAACTCCTAAACCCCAGGCAGCCATCTTTCCACTTCTGTTTTGCTTGTTACCTACGATGTGACAAGGCGGCCTCAATGGTTAACACAGGATTTGGTGGTATATTAATATTATACCATAAGGACTGGTTATTCCGGGCCATGTAATGCCCTTCTAAACTCGCTTCTAAACCCTAAACCCTAAGAATTAAGGAATCCCAAAAGCTGCAGACTTTTATAGGGCCCTACTGTGACGAACGAACTGCAGGGTTCAGGGTTTGAGGGAAGTCTGCCTGGAGCTCCGGGCAGCGATCTTGCGCTCGAGGCGGCGGATCTGTTTCTCAAGCTGGGACGCTTCGTACTCCTAGGGGCACGAAGCAGAGAGAACCCAAGACTGGTCTAAACCCTAAGCCCTACTTAAAGGAAACTGCAGGTGGGGAGTTTAGGGTATTTAGGGGTTCTTTCAGGCTTCCATAAGGTATATAGGCCTTCTATAAAGCTCCTATAACGGTAACTACACGCCTGAAAATGTCCTAGACCTAACGTAAGCCCGAACCCTTATAACCTAAACCATAAGATTAAGAGGCACCAGAGCGAAGCTAAGAAATTCAGCTAAGTATTCCTTCCCTGAAGAGTGCATCTGCTTTTCGGGGACCCTATATCTGGGATTTTTCAGGTACGGTTTAAGAGGGTTTAGGGTTTAGGGTTTAGGGTTTAGGGTTTAGGGCTTCTGGCCAAGACGTGCACTTTAATTTAGAGATCTACCTGTACTGACGTAATTTGATAGGGGAAAAAGGATGCATTATCACTAGTTATTCAAACCTCTTCTAAATCCTAGCACCCTAAAGCCTGAAACCCTAAACACCACAAACAAAACTAAAAAAATCCGTAAAACCCCCAAACTCTAAAAACCCGAACCAAGCCCCAAAACCCTAGAACCCCAAAAGCCCAAGAACCCGAAGCCTGGAGGCGGCGTCGGTCCTTCTCCGCCGCCTGCGCTCGGAGACGGGAGACCTGGCCGAGGGTTAAAGGGTTTAGGGCTTTAGGGTTTTAGGGTTTTAGGGTTTACGGTTTAGAGTTTTAGGGGTTTTAGGGTTTATGGGTTTAGGGTTTTAGGGTTTTAGGGCTTTAGGGCTTTAGGGGTTTCGGGTTTAGGGCTTTAAGGCTTTAGGGTTTTAGGGATTAGGGTTAAGGGGTTTCGGGTTTAGGGTTTTAGGGTTTAAGGTTTAGGGTTTTAAAACTTTAGGGTTTAGGGCTTTAGGGCTTTAGGGTTTAGGGTTTAGGGTTTGCCAACTGAAGCGCCGCGCCTCGACCCAAGGGGGTCGTCCACGGCGCGTCGCACGAAAGCTAAAACCCCACCCCAAGGCCACCCTGTTCCTTTCACATCGGGTTTTTGGTTTCTGTTTATGCAAATATCGACGCAACATCATTCAGCA
>CAJNDV010034766.1:17213-28640 GCA_905221635.1 Symbiodinium sp. CCMP2456 | reverse complement strand
TACGTACGTACGTACATATGTATGTATGTATGTATGTATGTATGTATGTATGTATGTATGTATGGTATATGTATGTACGGTTATGTACGTACCTATGTATGCATTCATGCATGCATGCATGCCTGTGTGTACATGCACCCTGTGTGTGTTTTTCGCCTGTTGCTGTTCTAGATTCCACAAAGCTTTGCTGCTACTGATATTACTGTTCCGCCTGCCGGGTTGGAGTAGTGAAACTTGCATGGCAAATTCCAGCCCCACAAGATTATAGCATCATGGTTCGGGAGGAAGACATTTGATCCGCGATCTGAAGAACCAATCCCAGTGCCTTTAGCTTGGCTAAAATTCGCTTGGGACGAATGCGCTCGTTTTCAGCTTTACTTGTCGCCGGCCTCACAGAGTTTTGTGTTTTTGCTCCAGCACAGAGCTGTGTGGTGGACATCCGGGCCGAAGTTAACACACCTCTCGCTCGCTCTGGCCAGTTTTTCGGAGTACATGTGCAAGTGAATCAAGCTGCACCTTAGCAGTTTGAGACTTTGCTTCGGGTCAGGACTTTGAGGCCCTCGGCATGTTCCAGAACTTTTTGCGGCCATACCTTGCTCGTAAGGGTCATGACAATGCCCGGACAGTCGCCATGCCGCGCATTGATGCGACGCCGATTCTTTGCAGGCGGTCTGACTTGGCATCTTGGCGATGCAAGCTTGGTTCAACCCGAAACGAGAAAGTGCGAAGGCACTCGAGTTTTTTTGGGGGTGTCATTTGCAAGGATCAGAACCGAATCCGTGCGTGCTGCAACAGCCAAACCCCAAAACCTTGAAGACAAGCTTCCACGTCTGCTCGCCCAATTTGTTGCAACGCTTTTCTCAATGCTGTATGTCCCTAGCCGAACACTGTCCGGAGTCGAGAGCGTGAGTGTGACACCCGGAACGCCTTGCCGGGCTCCCGTCGGATGTCGACCAGCTAATCATCAAGCCCCGAAATTAGAATTGTAACGGCTCGTTGCAATGAGAGCGAGGCCCTGCAGATACGGCTTGGATCGATGTTTCTCAGTCTTCCCGGAAAGCCGCACAAGTCATTGATTCAAGCTCACCGTATGGTCCTGTCACGCGTTCATTAACACTGATGCTCCCAGGCTCGTGGTTCTTTTACTCGTCCGCGCGCAGCGTGGCAACAGCTTTGTTGGTGATCGGCGGCATTTGAACGCCAGGCGAAGTCCTGGCTTCAGGGTGGCAGTGCTGACAGCAAGGAAAAACCGAAGAGTCGGTGGCAACTCTTAAGAACGCGAGTGGTGACAGTAAGTCAGAGGAGTGAATACTTAGTTAATCGTATCAGAAAGCTCAACAAACAGAAGGCCGTCTTGTGTAAGCCAGCTGGTAGCCGATGATCCTTTATGATATTCCGGGATCAGCAATGAGACTGTAGCGCGAAAATTGAAGCATCCCTTGTCTTTGGGGAGGGCTTTGATTTCAAGCCGATCGGCAACTGCTGACGACGAGCTTCGGGCGAAGATCGAAGGACGTTTGGCCTAGCATGGAGCACAGGGTTTCAGGACAAGCAGTTTAGGGTTTAGGGTTCGTTGCCTGAAGAGGGGGTGAGGGTTGCATAGCCGGCCAGGGTTGGGGTTCGTTGAGGGTTGGGAGCGGCTTCTCTTCGAATGCATCACTTATCATTCGTGGTACAGTTCGTGCTTCTGGAAGCCCATTCATGTATGGTCGTGTGCATGCACTACTCGTAACTAGTGGGCTGCTATACGATGTGGTGATCAACAAGGCCATAAACCCTAAACCCTAAACCCTAAACCCTAAACCCTAAAACCTAAACCATATAGGGCAGTTAACCTTTGCGGCAGGAATGCGAGCAAGAGAGATCAAGGCTGAGCTTTCGGACAGTGGCGTGGACACTTCGGACCTTTTCGATAAGGAGGACCTCGCCAAGCGCCTTCTGACTACAATTCCGCTTGCTGGAGCTATAAGATTTCGGCTACGGTTTTGTAGCTTTCGTGGGCATTCTCATGTCCTTGTGGTAGCCGTGGGTTCCGGCACCCTGCAGAGTCACCTTAGGCCTCTTCGAGCTTCAAAGTGGCACCAGTGATGGACGCCTGGCCGGCAGATTTCTGGGATACCTGCTACCACGATTATAAATTTGGGCATGATAAGTGCTACTGAGGTTGATCGCTCTATCCGTTTTTTCACGCCCCTCTTAATATTGGCAAAGTCTCTGGCAAAAACGTTAAAACAAAAAAGGGCCCTGCATTCCTACATTGCTGTGGTTGCTGCTGCACTCCTACACTCCTGTGGTTGTTGCAGCCGCCCGCAGTCCTACGTTGCTGCAGCCTCTACCTCTTGCAGTTCCTGCAGTCATGAGAGAGCTGGGGCAAGGGAAGGTAACGTTCGGTAAAGGAACACATCTGACACTTCCTAGTACACACCCGCTCTTGCAATCGTGCGTCTGGGATGCTGTGCTAACCCCTATAGACTCTAAGACAGAGAGCGAGAGTCGATACAGAAGTACACATATAAATTTAGTTTGAAATGCACCAACACTTAGCCTCAACCCACTATGCATAATATGAAGGTCGGTTTAACCACAGGATGAACAGGTTTCTATATGACGATTATCATCCTTTCTATCAGTACCAGAAGGCTCTTCATGAGGCGAAAGGCCCCACAGCAGTTGATCGATGTTGCGCTGAGGTGCTCCAGCCCCCTCGCCCGCCAACTCCGAAGCTGGCGTGGCGGAGGCTGTAAGCGTAGCTTCAGGTTTAAGGCACTTAGGGTGTACCGAGTTTAGGGTTGCCGGGGTGTTGGGCAATGTCTGGTTTCAGGTTTCTTAGGGGTGTGATTTGCCGTGAAGTGGAGATGTAACAAGAACTACAGCACTATACTTAAGACCTTAGAGTGGATGCTCCAGGGTGTGGAATTCGGGACCTCCGAGACGTGACAGCCCGGGATCAGCGACGGCTTATCCAGTAGGTTTAGTGTGGGGCGAAGTGTACGTTCTACTGGTATACTACTACAATCAGAGTATGGCAACGCAGGTCGGGACACTGTAGTTCAGAGTGGGATGGAAGTCTCAAACCCATACGTTGCAGCGCTCCCACACAGGAAAGCACGGAAGAGGAGAAGTCACCGGAGGACTTCTTGGCGCAGTGCCGCGCCATGACCGTGAAAGCGCTCCGCACCGCCCATGGTCTGCACTTGGAAGAGCCACAGTCGAGAGGGTGGGACGTAGATGTCGCGGCTTGCGCAAGGTGTGGCTGAAAAGCCTTGGGGCACAGGAAAGTGATCGGAGACAGTTCGGAGACGGAGTTTGCACAAGATGACACCCACATCTCAAATAGGAACCATTGAGCAAGCTGTAGAGATGCGGAAGCTCGGATTTTCGAAGCTGGGACCTCATGAGACTGAGGAGCTGGGAACGCGAAATATCAAGTGGGCAGACGCCTTGGACAAGGCCTTATCATACCATTTGTCTGCCGAAGTGCGACCTGATGCTCTTGCTGTATCTTCTGTTGTGCTCTATGTCACTGAATTTCTCGCCGTTGGCATAGCTTGAGCGGGACGTAAAGACATAGACGCTCGAAAGTCCTGCCGTGAAAGAACAGTATACTTGCTTGACATAAGACGCTTGACCTGACGGATGAGAATGGCGAGCACCCAACATAACGACACCAGGTGCGACATTGGCCTCTTGCAAGCAACTGCCCTCGTCTTTCATTCACCGGTATTTTCCGGTTCCGCATTTTGGCAACAGCAGCCAGCAGCAACAGCAAAAGCCTCAGCAGCTGTAGCGGCATCACTTCAACCTGCAGCCGCACCACAGAGGCAGCTGCATTACCAGCAGCAGCAGTAGCAGGAGCATCTTAGCATCTTTGCAATTCCTGCTTGCATGGCTGCCACGTCACCTTGAAGTGTTGCCACGGCGATGACCACCCTAGTCCCGTTTCCTCTGGCTGACACAGCAAGATGCCTTTACTGTTGTCGCATGTATTCTATATTCAATAGATAAATAAAATAAATAAATATATATATATATATATATTATATGTACACATACATACATAGTGAGGACTATGACTCGTACGGTGACACCAGTGCCAGTGCCAGCCGTCCAGTCTTCTTGTCTATTGGCCAGCCCTGCCCCCAGACTTTCTACAAGCCTTACAGGCTTAACAAACAGCTACAGCAGAAGCCCTAAAACATCAAGATCTTGGATTTGTGCGGCGAAGCCAGAAAGCAATGCCGGACAGGAAGACCTTGTAGAGAGACTGGCTAAAGTGCTCGCGGAGGACTGCAGTAGTGGAGGGTAGCTGGGGCGCTAAACCCTAAATCCTGAGCCACAAACCTGCCAAACCCCAGACCCCTCAAACTCTGAGGCCTGACCCCTGGTTCTTCAAGTAGAAGGGGTTCACGATTCAGACATGTCTAGGCGCAGTAAGCAGTGTTCGTTCCTCAGGATTCCAGGCTGTGGGGCCGAGGTTAGACTCGAAGGGTTTCGGAATTATGGGACTTAGGCGTGGACTCCCGAGACATGCGCTGCCCCCATGTGCTTGTTCAGACTGAGCAGGTTTCTGGCTGTGTGAGCTTTAGTGAATTTCATATCTTCCGGTTGGAATTGAAAGTTTAGCTGCAAACCCTACAGGCCGGGGAATAGGACCAGAAGCGTCTAGCTTGTGTTTTTTGGAAGACCTGCGCAGTCACACTGCAGCGTCCTAAGCCCCCCAAAAGAAAGGCGAACCATGGTCCACCTCGGACATATATATATATATGTATGTATGTTTATTTGTGATTTACTGGTTCATATGAAAGAATGAAGTAATGAAGGTCCATTGTGCTTCTAAGCTTAAGACAGTAAGTCTGCGATCTGCGGTCAATGTAACCGTACTCGTATTTTTTAACATTTCTTGTGTGCAAATTGAGTATTCAGTATACTATGCTAGGCAGCTCGTTTCATGAGGAGGCTTCTGTGGCGGCAAAGGGTCCTCTACGGCCCGGAGAGGTTACGATGCTTGGCCAGATGCACATGCGCACACACGCACACACGCCGCGGATGCCTGTGTGCACGCATGGGATATGTGGGTGACTGTGCATCGGGGTCAAGTTACACATGCATTACGCTTGCTCAGGTTTTCCGAGCACCTCTGCAGGCTTGTAACGCTATATAAAGTTACGTTATAAAGAAAACTAGAGCACGTCTATCAACAGTGGTATTGTCTGCAAAATTCAACGAAGACCAAGCCAACATATAGCAAGGTTTTCGAGCATACCATTCGGCTTCTTCTGAGTTGCACTACGGGTTTTGCCCGTATAGTTTGGCAACACCAGCACAGGTTACAGTCATGATGTAAATCATTCTGATGAAACACATTGCAATGAGATTGAGACTTGTCATTGTCGTCGTCAACAAACACAGGCATCTTTACAGCAATCACTTGCTTGCCTGTGGCGGGCGGGAAAATCGACACTGTTAACTACTAGTTGGCTCCGAAACTTCACCCCGAACCCAAGCCCCCTGAAGCCCCAAACCCCAAACCCTAAAACCCTATAACGGCAGACCCTAAACGCCCGTTGGACTTTCCTGTGCCAGCCTGTGCCACCGCGCGAGTCCACACCCCTAATCCGAAGCATCCGAAGCCCAGACTAAGCCTGAAACTCTTAGCCCTAAGCCCTTGAAGTCCAAACCTGAAGCTCCAGGACTCTAGAGACCTTATAGTATCTAAAATTTCTATACCTGTATCTATACCGTGTATACGTATATCCGTATCTACAGAAGGCGAGGCTATATCTGTATCTGTATCTGTATATATGTCTGCATCTATATCTGTATCTATATCTATCTCTCTCTCTCTGTATCGTCTCAATCTATCTCTATATATATATACACACACACACACACACATATATATATATATATATATATACATACATAGACATACATGTATACACATACCTTATGGCAGCCCTGAAGAGATCTCGGCACCAAGGAAGATCACAGGGCCTCAGCTTCGCCACCAAGCTGAATTTGCAGGGGCTCAGAGGGAGTGACTTTAGGGCTTCGTAGGGGTTGAGGATGTAAGGTTTAGGTCTTGGTGTTTTTGGGTTTCGGGGGTTTAGGGGTTAAACAATGGTTTAGGGTCTAGGACGGGATCCATTCAGGATAGGGACCTGCGACTCCGTGTCCAAGCCATGTCAGCACGGCAGAGGAGACTGGAGTTGAAGGCTTCAGGACTGCATCGCTAGGGCTTCTGTACACATGCATGCTCAGCAACTGCCGCTGTTGCGCCGCGGTTTGCAGCATGGGCCCTGCCATAGGCAGGTCACTTCATGCATACATGTACATGTACATTACCTCCAGTCCCAGTCAGGATATAAGATGTGAAGCAGAGCTGACATCATTGGGGCTGCTAGGGAGTTACCGAAGCCAGCCATGGCTCGGCAATTCCGCCTCGGCGACCGGGTGACAGTCGCTCAAACACAGCTATGCGGCACTGTGAAGTTCATCGGCACCACAGAGTTTGCCGCTGGCGAGTGGATGGGCATTGAGCTGGACGAAAAGCAGGGCAAGAACAATGGTAGTGTCAAGGGCAAGACCTACTTCGACTGCAAGCCAGAACATGGCCTTTTTGTCAGGCCGACGGCAGTCACCAAGATCTCGCAACCGGTGCCGGAGATCAGTTTGCAGACACCTCAGGCAACAGAACCTCCATCCCAGAAAGATCCACTGCCGCCGGCAGCATCCGTCCCAAAGGAGCCTGTCCAGCCGGCCTTGTTGCTCGGCTTTTCCGAACAGAAGCATGTTCTTAATCAGGGTCTGTGGCTCGTTTCGTCTATGAGCAGGTGCAGGTGTTGACATGTAATCAAACGGATGTGCTAGTAGCAATACACATAATGACATGCTGCTCAGACATGCAGCAGACGCACATAGATATTTGCATGTACATGCCCACGCAATCTTACACGTGTGCATATGTGTGTTTTGCAGACCTGTTAAGCGCTTAATTCATTATACTTATGTAGTTACACCTGTTTATTCTGATCGTTCCTTCTTGCTTAGTTACACGCACTTCCTTCTACATGTATCTTTTGTCTACTTCTGCTTGCTTGCTCGCTTGCTTCTTGCTCGATCGTTTGCTTGCTTGCTTGCTTGCTTGCTTGCTTGCTTGCTTGCTGGCTCTCTGGCTGGCTTACTTGGCTACTTGCTTGCTTGTTTGCTTTCTTGCTTGCTTACACTTACTTGCTTACCTACTTACTCACTTGCACACGGTGGTGCTGACGTACTTGCTTGTGTGCCTTACATGTATATAGTTATACTTATTACTTAAACATACTTACTCATTGACCTTGACATGTTTGCATACTCGCATATTTATCCACTCTTAACTCATCATTTATTTACTTGGTCTCACTCACGCATACATGCGCGTATGCAGGCACTCACTCATACTTTCTTCATTTTTTTGACTCACCTACCTACCTACCTACCTACCTACCTACCTACCTACCTACCTACCTACCTACCTAACTACCTACCTACCTACCTACCCACCCACCCACCCACCCACCTACCTACCTACCTACCTACCTACCTACCTACCTACCTACCTACCTACATCCCTACCTACCTACCTACCTACCTACCTACCTACCTACCTACCTACCTACCTACTTACCTACCTACCTACCTACCTACCTACCTACCTACCTCCCTACCTGCCTACCTACTTACTTACATGCTAACCTACTCACTCACTTTTCTTGACTTGCTCACCCACTCACTCACTTACCTGCTTACTTATCTGCATGTGCGCTTAAGTATTGGCTTAGTTACTTTTATTTACTCACTCACTTTGTTCACTTGCTCAGCCGCTCACTCATTCACTTGCTTACTTATCTGCTTGCGCATATAAGTACTTGCTTTTCTGTTTACTTGTTTGCTCTTGCTTGCTTGCTTGCTTGCTTGCTTGCTTGCTTGCTTGCTTGCTTGCTTGCTTGCTTGCTTGCTTGCTTGCTTGCTTGCTTGCTTATGCTTGTGCTTATGCTTGACGAAAATGCAGTTACACATGCTATACACATATGCACATGTGCACATATCCGTATCTGTCTGCGTTGGGTCATGCTGTGTCTTCATGCATGTGCCCTTTGATACATACAACGCGTATACCTGCAGTTGCACAACACTGTACATGCATGTGCCTGTGCACTGAGAATATGCAAATACAATCGGACCTTCATGATTGCAAGACCCTCCGGTCGCTTCGTGCACATATAGACAGAAGTACTGGCTCATGCATGTATATTTGTCATACATGTATGTGAATACTTCTAGTATGTTTAAGACCCTCTACTGTAAACCTTGACAGAACAGGCTGTCTGTGAAGCTTCGTCAGTTCTGCCACGTTTCCGCCAAAGCATCTCGAGAGCTCCTCACAACTCCGTGCTTGCTTGGCTTGGCTGCTAAGGTTAGCAATTCCGCAGTCTGGTGCCACTCCGCCTCCCAGACGCATCAGCAAAATGGAGGAAGGAGACAAGACGCGGGAGGTGGAGAAGGCAGCAGCCGATGCAGAGAAAGCCTGACGATGTGCATGTTGAATTTGTCATTCCCCCAAAGGGCATTTCCACCTGCCCGCACATGTTGGGACAAGGGAGGGGGATATAGGCTGTCAGCACTCTCGTCCCGAAGAGGCAAGTAGGTCATCCTTCCAAGCACCTGAGACACTTACCGAGTCAGCCTCCGCAAAATTGCCCAGCACTTCGTTTGGGTGTCCCTAACCCTCCAGGTACCTACTATATAGGGCATTAGCGGCTCCAGTACCCTATATAGTATCCCTAACCCCCCCTAAACCCTAAACCCTAAACCCTAAACCCTAAACCCTAAACCCTAAACCCTAAACCCTATATAGGAGGTACCTGGGGGGTTAGGCTGTGTCGGTGTGACAGGCCAGCGTCCAGCTTGAGCTGGCCCAGGCCATGGAAGACCATGACGTGGACGCTATTCGATCCTTGGTGGCTGAGTAGGTAACCTAGGGTTTAGGGTTTAGGGTTTAGGGTTTAGGGTTTAACCTTTTGGGGCTCTTAGAATCCTACTATAGTTTAAAAGGTTAACCTTTTGGGGCTCTTATAATCCTACTATAATTTAAAAGGTTAACCTTTTTTGGGCTAGAGTACTCAGCCCCTAAGGATCGCTCATTCCAAGAGCCGCGAACCTTTGCCTTGCTCCGGAGGAGCAATTGGGTTACATGCTTGGAGTTCGGTCACGTCGGTCACGTCAGGTTTTAAACATTCTGGAGGGAAGCAGACTGGTAGGCGTGAGACGAGGGCCTGGAGGTCAATCTCGTGGGATTGAAATAATGTATTTGTTTTTTTGGTGGGGTGTCCTTATGAGTATAGTACACTATCCCCCAAAGCCCTCTTCTAATCATTATATGGCCTCTACATTACTAGCCGGAAGCTGGGCTCGACTTGACGCCGATTCTCGTGCAGAGGTTGCGGAAAAGTGTAGGAGTCGGGGATTTCACAATCATCACAGGTGCCAGCGAGTCAGCCGCTTCTGAAGCATTTTCGAACCCAACAAGTAGATAAGTCTTAAGCGTCCTTGTTGAGGAGATTTCCGCAGCCAGGCGAATCCTCAGTTGGGAGGCCAAAGCCTCAGCAGATTGTTTCATGATGCTATGCGGTAACGTGCAGTAACTATGGCAGCCCTTGGGATGCAGACGGGCTGAGGTGAAGCAGAACATGCGGGAAGAGGTCGACGCTGTATGTAACTCCGTCTTGCAGCTGAAGGAGTCGATCGGCAACTTCATGGAAGAGGTACAGGCGACGAAGAGGCCGAAGACCGACAGCGGTGCGGTGGCTTGGTCGTTGTCGGATGTAGCACGATGTCGCTTACGTTTTTTGACCCCCAGCTTTCACAATGCAGGTCGCTGAGTTTTCTGCACATGTTTGCCTGCCATCCAGGTAATCAGCCGACTTGGTGTTGAATTGGAGAAGAGAGTGTGGCAAAAGCTAGAAAGCAAGATTGATGGCATCGTTGAGAAGGCCCTTGCGAAGCTTCCTGAGCCGCCGCGGCCATTAGAGCTTTCTTTGGACGCCTTCCGCTTCGAGCACTTTGACCTCAACGGTGATGGGGTCATCACCCGAGATGAATTCGAAGAGGCTCGGCAGAAGATTTTGGCGCAAGGTGGCAAGACTCCGGTACCAGCAACTGCAAGAATTTCCGACAAGATCCCAGAAAAAGACCGCGGGCTAACCTCCCCTCGTGAGAAAGTGCCCTGGGAGTTCATGCGGAACCTGTACACTCTCGCCGCCCAGCGCTTGGAAGTGATGGAAGAAGCCCCGATCCGAGACCCAAACTCCGAGATCTTCGAGGCCACCCGTTTCGTGGTGCATCATGTGCTTCGGAAAGGTATCCAACGAGCGCAGCTCATCGGAGCCGTGCCCACCGTGCCGGATGCCTTGGCCGAGGCGCAGCAAGACATCGCCGCCATCCGAGCCTCGAAGAGGCGCATCGAGGATGCGACGAGAAAGGCCGAGGAGCGCATGAATGCCGCCTCCACAAAGGTTCAGGCAGTCGCCCGAGGGAGGCAGGCCAGACAGAAGAAAGACTTGCTCGAGAAGAGCGCCGTGACACTCCAGCGTTCCCTCCGCCGGCTCAGACAGCAATGGCACCAGGGAAAGAAAATGGACTTTGCAGCCGCTGTCCGAGCCGTGAAAGGCCAGCGACGAGAGTGGGCTATGGAGTTCCAGCGGGTGGCCGGTGAGGACGGCCTAGACCAGCAGTCCTTCGTGGAGGCTTTAACGCGGGCCTGCGGCGAGAACGTGTCCAGCCTCCAGGCCAGCGAACGTAGACAAAGAGACCCAGGGAAAGTTAGATACAGAACAGATACAGAGATCGCCACGGATCGTAAATTATGTGCAATACTGTACCTTCTGCTTCGGCGATCACCATTGCACTTTGCCTCTTTGCCCACTTTTCGGGAGGTGTGAGCACTGGTCTTGCAGGCCTAAGCGATGTGGGTAAACAGGTGCTTTGGCGTAGGCAAACTTTTCGGACAAGCAAAAGAGGATCTAAAGATAGAGAGATTTTCAGATGCGCCCTGATCATCATGAGTTCTACCAAAGAGCAGCCACGTATAGTCAACCATATTCAATCATATAGCCATATAGCCATGAGTCTACCATGCGCTGGCCATCTGAAGCGGAGCTTCGCAGCTTGCCCGCAGGCCGAGAAACTCTGGATCGGCTACGAGCAGCAGAGCACCGGACTCGGACCGATGGTGCTTGCGACCTTCTGGGCTATTTGCGAAGCAGTCCTTCAGGGAGATGTTGTGGCTGCCGAGTTTGCAGACATCACCGTCGAGGAGTACGCCTCGTATGCACATGACCAGAACCAACGAGCCCAGCTCATGGGAGCCGTGCCCACCGTGCCGGATGC